>UELV01087265.1:31236-44538 GCA_900490015.1 Megastigmus stigmatizans | reverse complement strand
AGAAAACTTTCTTTGCTGATATAAAAATTTTGAAAATTTCCCTTTGCCACCGCCAGCCGGCATGACGCCATATGGCGTCATTCCATGATCGGCCCACATATATTATTACTTAAGAAACATTTATATGGAAAATTTCGAGAAAGTTACACCTTTTCAGTAGGAAAAATGCCGGTGTCAGAAGGTTAATATTAATCATTTAAATACTATTTCAAAAATTTTATGGTTATATGTAGAAAATTTTCAGCGATGATAAGTGAATATTTTTAATAACCTCGTTAATATGATGCGTTTTAATTATCGCATCCAAGATATTATGCATTAAAAACTCTATTTAGCATGCACATCTTTTTCATAAAATTAACATCTATATACATGTGCAATTTAAGTAAACTTTTTCTAACGCTTTTTCCAATGTGTTTTTTCATTCTCAGTAATTAAATTTTATACAAATTTGGTTGCCGAGTATCAATATCAATGTCGAGTGAGCACCAACTAAGTTGTCAGTTAAAGCTAACCAGTAACTATTACTGCATGACATTCGAGCAACTTGATTCAATTTACATATACTTTAAATGCTTTTTACGATTCGCATTTCATGTTCACCAGCCTTTTTGCTTTGAACATTGAGACTCTGCATTTACTTTATGCCATCTCACAATATAAAATTTATCGAGAGCGAATCGCAATGAATAATCCAATTTAAATATGTCCATTACACATTGCTCTGAACTGTGCAAGCTTTTCTAGCTGTACGATCTACTTTACAAATTCCATTCGTCACAGAGGTATGATGCGAAGGTAGAAACCAATAGAGGTTGGACACAGAGAGGCGAGAATTAATAGAGAGAATGAAAGTTACCCATGTCCAGCTGGTATTCCTTGGGTATGGTGGGTATATGGAAGGATACACCATGGTCGGAGTAATGATCGTAGCCAAACCAGAGGACTCGCATGGCCGTGCAGTAGCAGTCGAGGTCAAGGGGCATCGTGATTGTCAAGCCAACCTCCTCGAAAGACATTTCGACGTTTTTCCTATAAGAGATAGGGAAGAAGTGTGTAAGATGGAGAAGGAGTGCGAGAGGGAAGAGAGGGAGAGAGACATTAACTCTGGGTAATTACATTGCCGATCGAACTTCATCCCGAAAATTCTTTCCGATAATACGATGGTCGGTTTAATTATCGAGAAATCAATGTCCCGAAGGGTAGAGAGGCTTTTTTCTCACGCGCTCTCTCTCTCTCTCTCTCTCTCTCTCTCTCTCTCTCTCTCTTTTCTAAGCTGTCTAGGTCAATCGAAGGCATTGTGTGCCTTCCTTTTTTTTTCTTTCTTCTCGGCTACGCGAGATTGACCGACTTTCCGATCGATGGTGCATTATAAGCCGTCGAATTGAATCATAATCGTTTGACATTTTTAAAACAATTACTCGATCCTATCAACTTGAAATATCGACAACGTATTGAGACAAAATGTGACATAATAGACCTACTCCGGTAACAAAGAACCTAGAGATCTAAATAAATGATTATCATTCACTACTTTCCTTTTGCTCGAATTCATTTTTTTGTGTAACTTATAACAATAGCGTAAATTCATGGGCACTTGCTTGTCTTTCTCGGCGATTATTTTCTTGCTAACCGGCAGCCTTATCAGGGCCCAGAAGCAGCAGACAAGCGGTGCTAATTGCTGCACGTATTTCGCGTTCTGCAAATCAATCCTGATTGTGTATCTCTCGATTTGCCGCAGCAGATAATAGCTCGCCATGTCTATCCAGAGGTGCAGCCTGTTCCGAAACGTTTGACGTATCTGCATTGCAACGAACAATGTTTGATAATGGGCTGCACAATGGGAGAGTATCTTTAAGGGGACAAATTGTGGGGAACTGTGCTTTCGACATTCACGGATTTGCAAATCTCTGGATTTTCATAAGATGTGAATATCTTTTACTCGACTCATATCGTCGGTTCGATGGAAAAAGGCCCCATCTGATATTTGAGTTTTGAAAAGACCCCATCTGACATTTGAGCTTGGAAAAAGACCCTATCTGGCAAGCATATCTTTTTCTTTAATCTTTAAGTCGATAGTAATGAAACGGAAAATTAAAATTAAAATAGTATAGTAAGATTACTATTGTTATTATTTATTTGTTTACAATTTATGCAATGAATCGCATAGTATTAACATATTATTAGTCACCTACATATTGTTTTTTTATTTTGAATTATTGTTATATGTAAGGGGTAACTCCTGTTTATAAATAAATAAATAAATATATAAATAATTTTAGTTCACCGTCTCATTGCTACCGACTTAAAGTTGAAATAAAAAGATATGATCGCCAGATAGGGCCTTTCCCAAGCTCAAATTTCAGACGGGGCCTTTTTCCACCGTACCGACGATATGTGTTCTAAAAAAATTCTATTTAGTTTTGACAATCTGTTATTATGTAGCTTATAAACTAATATTAAAACTGGTAACTAGTATTAACTAACATTGTTTTAGCTGAAACAATTCTTTATTTTATATCTTCCTGTTTCACAGTTTTAAAAAGCAAAAATGCGACTTTTAACTTTTATTACACAGAACAAAAAAATAAACACCGAACTCCTTTTGAAGCCAATCTAGAATTAAAAGTTCATGTACTGGTATACAAACAATGTCAAACCTTTCTGCAGTTTTTTAAGTAATTTGGCTCGATCTGCAGCGAATAATCAATGATCTCGTCCAGCTGCCTGATCAACTGTGTAAAAAACGGAAAATTGGTATTCAGGAAAATCAGGAAATTTCATAGAGCGAAATGAGATGGAAAAAAAAGTTGGAGGGATTAGGCGTATCTCTCACGTGTATCACGATTTCGCATTGTCTCGGTAAAGTCCTCATGGAGGCGTTCGCGTCCTCGAGCGCCCACAGACAGAGGAACCTATTCAAATCCGGCAGTGCAGCTGCATTTGGCAAGCCGTCGCAGGCCATGTAGTTCACCCACTATAATGAAAACGAAATGGCGATTGGATGTGTGTGCGGGGAAGTTCGTTATACATATATATGTGTATTTTAATAAAGCGCAGAGCTATTCATTGCGGAAAATGGGTGAGCACTGCTTCTATTATATATTTTTTTATTTTTTCAAATTAAATATGAATTGTTATTGTGCAATCTATTATGCAGACCAATTTCCATTTTATCAACTTTCATGATCTTTGTTAATAAAATATTTAAATTACTATAGTTAGAGTTAATAGTAGATTTTAAGTTTAAATAAGCTTGAAAAAGATTAAATGGAATATCTAATTTTAGATGGAGATATTTTTTAGGTGCTTATCGTTTTAATATAAATTGCTATATCAATTGTATTTATTTATTTTTCTTTTTTGTTTTGAGCAAGCAAAACTGAAGCCATAAATTGTAGATATGATTTATCTCTAAATACATCGATTATCGGCTTAAGAAAAAAACTAAATCAGATCCCTTTCTTCTGTAGCGTGCAGAGCGATAATGATTGATACGAAATTATTACCTCATCCACCGCCGCGCACTGTAACGCGTGATCCATGAAAGCCTTCCTCCGCTCGTTAATACGATGGTTGGTTTCGCGCAGCTGCCTCCTTCGTATCATCATCTGCTCCGACTCGATCTCCATTTTTTTCTCGGTGTTGTACGCTTCGTTCGCGATCTCATCTTGCAACTCTTGAGCGAGTCGAGTCCTGATCAAACCAAAAAAAGCAGACAACAATGATTTTATTGCACGATTGCGCACGAAACAAAAGCAATATATTGTTTGGCGATAGGACGCGAGTGTACCGGTCATCGTGACGTTTGATCTTATCGGTACTCGGTGTATCGACGTAACTCGTGAAGAACGTAATCTGTTCTAAAAATTCGCTAATTGTGGACATCATCTTTCATCGGTCTCCAATGTCACGACTGCACCGTCATTTAAGAATCTCAATTCTCCATTTTTCTAAAGCTACGCTACTTTTCCTTCCTAAATAACATATCTCAAACCGATTTCTACCATCGATTCGGCAAACCTACGCGCCGAAAATAAATAATCACCGACTTTTATCCCAATAACCCTTACACAGAGCTGAGAGAGAGAGAGAAAGAGAGAGAGAGAACCGGAAGTAAAAAAAAAAGGATAAGGAGTCAAAAGAAAGGCAAAAAAATGAAGCGAAAATTAAGGGAAACCACACGAGGGCATTTAAAGGCCGAGCCGTAGCGCGTTAAATTCGATTCGCGACTGGAATTTCCCTTGCTTGTAGTACACGTTGGTAGTCGGCCCTCCTGATGAATACGGGGGGGGGCGGGGGAGGGGGAAGAGAGTGTGTGGCGTTGGAGGCGGTAAGAGGGGAATGCAGGTAAACGACTGTATAGGGAGAGAGAGGTTGGAAAGCGTATAGAGGTAAAGCGCCAAGCTTGTTAGATTTCACATACTAAAGGGGCGCGAACGAACCAACTCTCGCTATAACGAGCGAGAGAGAGAGAGAGTGAGACAGAGAGATGAGCGTTGGAAACCGGCCAAAATCTCAAGTAAACTCCCTCTCTCTCTCTCTCTCTCTCTCTCTCGGGTGCGCACTGCGCGTATCAGACACCCTCACCCGTCCGCGTTTCCCATTGCACGAACGCCCGCAACTAACCGTACATGCCTTGCGTGCATTACCCCGCAGTGTGTGCATATTTGAATACTTCGCTCTCGTGTACATACACTTGCGTATGTGTGTGTGTGTAGCTCGAATCCACATATACATATATGTAGGATGAAATTTCGCATGCTTATAGTACACGACACGTATAGGATGCATCTCTAGTGCTTATATGCTGCCATCATCGCTCTGATATTGTGCATATATTTAATTTATATATACATAGATAGCTGAATTTCAAGTTATATCTTCGATCCGTCCCACGTATATTATATAAATACAGGTCGAGCGATGCCCGCTGCACTATAAGGAAATTAAATTTGCTACCCGCGCGCGCTTGAATTATCTTTCGTAATTTGGCGCGAGAGTTGCGCATATTACGTTTGCGTGCGCGTGTATGTATAATGTACCGGTTTCGGGTGTACATGCACATACACAAAATTGTTCACGTGCTGAGAGATTTCACCATCCGCACGCAATTTGAATGTTTATACGCCTATGCGTGTATATACTTGTGTGTGTGTGTGTGTGTGTGCGTGCGTATGCATGTTTGAGGATAGGCAGTTAGCGGGACGCGCTAATTAAGCGACACAGGCCGTCGAAATGGAAATCTACGCCTAGCGCGTGCACTTAATTTACCGTAAACCACGGGTATACCGGCTATTTTAGCACGTCCCTCCTCCACTTCCAATTCCAAACCGTGTTCGCGTACATACATATATATATATATAAGCCGAGGCTACGTGTGTGTGTGTGTGTATGTGTGTGTGTGTGCGAGTGTGCGGAGAGAAGCTGCGCGAGAGAGTCGCGGGTGTTTTATACGCTCCTCTGTGTGGTCGCGCCGCCTCGCGAGGACATTTATTTTGAAACGGATATAGCTCGAGCACAGAGAGAGGGAGAGAGAGAAGACAGCGGAACGTCGCTGCAAATAATGGACGATGATGAATGAGGCGATTGTGATGGGGGATCGTTGCCCGTCTGCGGGAGACGAGACCGAGAGTTGGGAGCAGCACGCGAGTGAGAGATGACATTTTGGAAGGATTCGTGATTGTTTGGGTTTATTTTGCGGTGGGTGGTGGTGGTGGGCCACGCAAAAAGCTTTGGTATATAAGCCGTTTGGTGTGTTGTAATATTTCGGGCGAGTGAGTCTGTAACCGGCCGGTTAACGAACTCGCCGAATGACGAAACTCCAACTGCATGCACTAATGCTGTTTATAAACAGTCGAATGTAGCTCTCTCTCTCTCTCTCTCTCTCTCTCCCTCCCTCTTTCTCTACTGACTCTGTGCTATAGCTGACGATTCGTTAAACGGCTGAATTGCGCGGAGCAGATGAAAACTGTGACCCGCTGCTGCTGCTGCTGCTATTGCTCTATAGCGTATCCGTTTGACGAAAAATATTGATCGAAGCTTTGCATTGCGGGAATGAAATTAAATATTTCGTTAAAATCTAAATTAAATATATATACATGTGAACATTTGGTAAACGAGCATTATTACAACACATTATCTCTTGCGGTAATTGACTTTTATTCATTTACGGTACTTTTCACATTGTACCAAATTTTATTTAATTATCTATAGTTTTTAATTATTTATTAACGCAGCTGTGTCAAGCTTTAATATGTCATATTTTAAACATTAACAACGTTCCTGCATTAGCCGGATTCCCGTCAAGTACATATTTGGTAATTGCCGCTGGCATCAACCTATCTACCATCCATGCCGTAAATAATACGAGCTATCTAATAATTTAATATATACAATATTATATGGCTCCTAAAATTTAAATGGCTAATTATATCTGAAAAAAAGTGTTGAAAAAAAAAGGTACTACCCTCAAAAGCCAGTAGACCACTTTGATGGTCCATAATTACATACGTATACTTATTGCAAAAAGAAGCACTATATACCAAGCGCTTTGTAACAACTTCCAGCACTAGACAATTAAATCTATTCATAAAACATCATAGAAACGGGTGAATTTGCTTAATTAATTTTCCGAGCGATTTGAAATCTTAAGCAAACCGCGGAGCACCGAGGCGCTCACTATACACCTCGCGCAAAGACGTTTGAACTTTTGTTTGCTTCTATTTTGAGGATTAAGAAAAGCGACAAGTCTCACTAACTTTTCTATCTCGAGTTCGCCGGTGGCTTGGTCCCCTTCCTGCTTCGACATTCTTGGTCCCTTCTTCTTATCCTTCTTATCCTTGGATGCAGGATTCAACAGCAACTGAATCATACAACGAACGACGGATCTGCTTTAGATGTATATATATTCATCTTCATAATTTGCAAACTTAAAAGGTAATTAGATATTGCGGTTGGCCTATTTCTTTTGCTACTGTAATAGAAAGTCTCTGCTGTAAATTTTAAATGTGTTTTTTCTTTTAAATTACTTTTTTAGCAAGCAGAATTATTCTATTTAACATAAGGACTATTGATGTGATAAAAGTTGCTGCAATGTAGTAACGTAATTCGATTCAATATATCGTTTATTGCTGTTATTATATAAAGTAATTGAAACAAGAATTTCAAGTATCAATTCATGATTCCGAAAAAAACACGGAGCTGCAAACAACTTTTTTAAATCAAGCAACTTTTAACGAGCTGATGCAAGTTGTTCAATTAATGCAGCGTTATAGAGGAGATCAGTCATCTCGAAAATAATAATCATGGGCAAAAGAAATCCTCGCGCGAGCGTCGGAGCATAGAAAGAAATAAGAGCGGCGGGGGAGAAAAAAGTTTCCAAGGGAAATTGAACAGTTTTCCCCATGATAAATGCTCACCATCTCTCCCTCGCCTCTCTTATTGCTGACTGGCAACTTAATTGAAACCCCAGTCCGGAAGTGTATACTCACGAGACTCTCTTTCTTACTCTCGCACAAGTCTTGCGCAAATCGAGCGAATCGTTAATGAGATTTTCTTGGTTTATTGATTTTTGCACATCTGCTAATAGTTACGGCACTTGTGCCAGTTCGAGCTCAATTATTTACTCCTTTAAATACGCGTTAATTACGAGTTAATTACTTTCAATTCTTTAGAATTTTAGATATATATTTTTTAGTACTTGAACTTTTATCATTTTACTTAAATTTGTATATGTATTTGAATTAACACAAATAATAAATTCTTTTCTACCATATAGCAGTTACAAATTTAATTTTCATCTAACTGTCCGCTAAATGAATGTCCTTTATCTTAGAAATAAAGTTGAAAACAAGCTTTCGAACTAGAAAATCGCATAAAACTTCGTTTCCAGAAGAAGTAATAACTTTCTTGTTTTCGCATCTCTCGTAAAATTTATCTCCTTTTACAACCGTTAAAACCTTGGTGCTGGAGGAGCTTCCATAAATAGCGACTTTAATCTCAGAATACTGTTTTTATACACGTATAGGCAAAAATCAAACAACGAATTTGATTCAGAATCGAAGGGGACTCTAAAAAAATATTAAAGCAAAATAGACTTTGCGAATTTTAAACTCTAGATAGAAAAAGATTTTACAAAATCAAGAGTAAAGTGCATACAAGCCTGGAGTAAAAAAAGTGTTTTCACGTTCGCACGAAGGGCTAAAACTACATTTGGATCTTGAGAGCTTTCCAGAATGGAGTTATTTCCCCGTGGAGGAAAAAAACACGTACCTATCTTCTTTGCGGTTATGCGGATCCCGTAAAAAAAAAAAGTAAATTCGAGATAGCGCGAGTCTACGTGCGTAAAAAGTGTTGTCTACGAGATATGAGCTTACATAAAAAACAGCGATCAAGATCATAAAGAGCTTTGCTTGATCGGGTTAACGAAACTTCGTATTTTAAGATGTATGAGATATGATGAAGGCTGTTAAATCACGGGGTCTGAACAGGTTTATGGACTAAACATAGCTTTGTCTTATCCTACAGTTATACAAAACTAGGGCCATAGTTTGTGTCTTAGACTCTGATTTGTTTAATAATATGTCTACCAATTCATTTCTGATATAGAAAGTAATAAAAAATGGATAAAAACTTTCCTTGTACTAGTAGATGGTCGATCAGATTCACATTGCTATTTTTGAATTATTTAATGTTATGAAATATTTAAGGCATAAAAGTATTATACCTATATCGCAGTATAGTAATTACAAATGCTGACAATTGTTTAAAACATTATTCATTTGAAAATAAATAAAATAGATAAAAGTAGAGACTTACAAACAGAATACATTGTTTTTTTTTTTTTTTTTTTTTTGGGCAAACCCAATTATTCCAACTCTAGAATAATTTTAATTCTTATTAGATTCCAACATTTAAATTTTAAATTAGGTCTCGGAAAGTCCAGCAGGTAATCGCATGTTGATTATAAAACGTTAATTTTTTAATTTATACACAATATTTGACTTTTAGAAAATTAAACATAAAACGTTAATGATTTATCATTAACATTTATAAAATAATTTCATTCTTGTCAATGTCAGAAAATGCAAAAATATTTAAATCTACTATAAACATCTTCACATATATTCTAGCTGTAATTTAATACAAGTTTACCTGTTAAATGTTACTAAAAAGAATAAGCTAATATATAAACCATTTCAAGCACATTTAACCCATCCAATCCCTTTAAAACCCCATAAAACAATTCTTTCGCCACCTCTCTCCCGTAATACCTTCGAAACGCTACAAAGGAAGAGTAAAACAAAATGCAAGTGCGTAATTCGCGTAAAAGCCAGGCGGCGGATTCGAGAGTGAATCCCTTCGGCGCTATGCTACTCGTTGCCGATGAGAGCAGTCAAGGTACAATAAAATATACCATGATCTCCTTGAGCGCCTCCAGTTTCGCCGCGAAGGGGTCAGCATTGGTTTGAGTGACCCCCTCTTCAGGTGGATCATCCTCCTCATACTCGTCATAGTCCGTAACCAGTGCGTCAGCTTTGCGTCCCTTCTCTCTCTTCTTTCGTTTCTTCTTTTTTCCAGCCTTTGATTTTGTCGTCGAATCCGTCGTAGCCGTTGTACCCGTCGCAGCTGTCGTAGCAGTCGTAGGCATCCCTGTGTCAGTCGTAAGTGTAACCGAACTGAGGTCCATTTTCACTTTCTTATTTCGCTACTTTATCACTTGGATTGACCACTTAATGCCGCAACCGATGCCGATCGATCACTCTCTTGCCGGAGATGCTTTTTAGAGGGGGTTAGGTTGGAGCCGCGCGAGAGGTTTTGATGTTTTCAAAGTATGCGCACGATATACTTATTATCTTTTTTTTGCGAAGGATCGAGAGAGATGCCACACAGGGTGGGATGGATTCCGTTGTGTTTTTTTTTCTTTTTGCCGAATATCGAGGAGAGTTGATGGTTTGATCGGTGCTATACTTATTTGTGCGGGACCAGATGGGACTTCAAAATTGTCTAGGTTGGTTTTGCTATTGTTTTATAGGTTATTATGACAATTAGATTTATTGATAGTTAAATAAATCTAACTTCTCTTAGTGAAAAACATTACGTTTTTACAAGTGCTATATTAGTTTTGTAGATATCTGAGTACTTGCAGATATTTCTCTTTGGTTACCTAAGCCTATTTAATAATTAATAAAATAAAACTTTGGGAAATTTTAGGTAAAAGCATTGAACTTTCCACGTTGTTTTTGATGTCAACGTTTATTAGTCACATGTTTAATGTGATACTACCTAAAATTCAAGCATATCGAGTTCAATCATCCCCTTTAAAAAAAAAGTGCAATGTCAAAACTCTAATTATCCGGCAACCAAAGCAATCCGGGGACTCAGAGCGAAAATGAAAAATTAAGCCGCGGGACCAGAGCGGCTCCATAGTGTATAATTCACAAGCTTGGGGGATGATTGAGCGCTGCGGGCAAATTTAATGGGCCTAATCAAAACTACAGAAGGCCTTGACGACGACAATAATGCGGCTTGGGCGCCTCGACGCCGCTGCAGCCGACCGCGCCTCGCATATAGAAAGCTGACGTCGAAGAACCGAAGGGGCTATTTCATCCCCCTGCAAGCCTCGCACAAACTTGGTAATGAGTTCGCACTCAGTCAACACATATATATGTACACACACACACAGCATTACAACTCTCCGTCTATCTTCTCTTCCCTGGGCTTTGCACATTTATAACCCACTGAATACGAAGTTGCTGCCGCTTCATTACAGACATAATACGATATTTATACATCAATTGCAATAAGTTTAGTTTTTTGTCGTATAAAAGCGAATGGAGGAGTAAATGAAGGTTACTTGGGATATCGTCCTATCGGTTTATTTTATAAATTTTAATGCGTAAATCACTCATTGTTGGTTGATGAAATATAGTGACTGTTAAAGTTAAAATGTCTGCTGATTTTCAACGGTTGATTAATTTTTTCCATTGTTCCAAGTATTGTAATGTGATAATTCCTTTTTTATACACTAGATATTACCATACACACTCGCCATTGAACAGTATTCAAATCAAATTTTAACATATCACTATTAACATATCGATTAACGTAACATATTATAATATAAAGCTATATGAAAAATATACTATAGCTATTAATATAAAAGTATGATTTTACTATTCCCCAAAAATGAATAAGTATAAACAATTATCTTTTTGGCAAAACTATAAATTCAGTACCCAGTCAAAAGTGCACAAAAATAAATTGCCTAACCCCACAAGTGAACAGCTCGAGACCGTTGATCGATGCGGCGCTACACGTTAGGCATGAGAGAGAGAGAGGGAGAGAGAGAGAGAGGGAGAGAGAGAGAGAGAGAGAGAGAAATAAATAGACAGATATTTGTTTATTTGTAAATATTTACAAAAAGTATAACATATAATTACACATATTTTCCATTCAAATTAAAATAAAATTACATCAAGTCGAGATTATTATCGCACTTACTATAATATCACAGATTTGCTTACTCAGTCAAACTAAACTATTTACAAATCAGTTTTAAAAATATTGCACAAACCTATTGATAAATATCACAGCGCGTCTTATACATAAAATACAAATAAACAGAAGTTACAAAATCAGTCGATATCTATCATATAACAATACATTTAAAAATAAAAATCAATCATTCACTCTACTCATTTATTCGTCGACACACTCACGCTAATAAATACACTCATACTTTAAAATCAATGTATAGGGGACAAAACGAGATAAGTTAACATACAGCTCATTCGATTACGCCTAGTGCGATGTGTAAGTCATTCAATGTATAACTAAAACTTGTGCTTATTACGGAATGGGGTCACGGACTCCGTCCCTGGATGACTATAGGCATCAAGGTCGAGAAGGTGTTTAAGCAGCGCCGTCTTGAATCCGCGCAAAGATGGAATCTTGCGCATATTGGTTGGGAGAGAGTTCCAGAAGCGCGCACAATGGACCTGGAAAGATCTCATACCAGTTTCCGTGCGCACTTCCGGTACCGAGAGTTCTTGTACATCACCCCTGCTAGCGCGCCTGGGCTGGTGTTTATTGAAAAAAGGCGCGAAATAACCTGGTTCATTTAGTCGGAGGATTTTATACATTAAAATGGCCGCAAAATACATCCTCCGACTGTCAACGCACACCCATCCCAGCTGCTTTCTATAGGGGGTGATGTGCTCATCCCTCCTGACACCGTAAACAAATCGCACATATGTGTTGTTCAGTCTCTGTAGGCTAGTTCTCTGTTCGCCGGACGCGTCAAGACACACCACAGCACAGTAGTCAAGATGGGGTAGAACTAACGCTTCAACCAGCCTTCAACCAACCTGCGAAGAGTCTCGGTGGTACATGAGAGAGAGAGAGAGAGAGAGAGAGAGAGAGAGAGAGATATTGGAAACTCGAAAGCTCCTGCACGAGCTCACACACGTGCACACACGCGCCACGTAAGCACGCAAATAGTTATGCAGAGTTTAATCGAGCTATTTAGGTGGGAGCAAGCCTGGCGAAGCATACGAATAATCAGGCCCCCCTACGCTATATGTATATATATATTTGTAACAGCAGAACCAAACCAACATCATCGCGACCGTCATTATCGATGCTTCGGTGCATTTAGACTGGCAAACCCGCAAACCCTTTCCATTATGATATTTTGAATATATTGTCGTCGTTTGTATAAGCAAACTGATGAAGTGCAAGGTACACATAGATACATTTAAATGCGGTATGATGGATGTCAATGCGTCGACAGACGTATAATCGTATGGGAATGTAATGAAGTGCCTGCGCGAATGCGAACGATTATTACGTGCTTAGCGATAATTGGTATAGTAAGTACAAAACATAGCCGGTTCACAAGGTCATATCGGTACCATCTGACACATGAGTTATGTACGGGAGATTCTTGATAATGACTGTATTGCAGTCTCACCTAAAAACTAACGCAATATTGAACTTGTTTAAAGGATAGGACTTTTCGAACTTGAGGAAAGACATTGTGCGTGACAAAATTCAACTATTTGTAAGAAATAAAAAACACATTTATTCAATAAAATGAAAACTTTAAATTAAATAAGCCTCCATGAGCTGTTTTGCTAAATGTATTTCCATAATTTTGAAATATGTCCACTAGAGCGATGTAATTATACGTTGGTGTAGCTCAGCACACGGACACGGCTAGTAGAGAGGTCTTCGAACTTGTCGCAGACCCAATGAAGCAGCTACTGCTCCCAAAGCTAATATACACACCGAAGAGAC
>UELV01087265.1:0-28821 GCA_900490015.1 Megastigmus stigmatizans | reverse complement strand
GGCCGAGCGAAGCGAGGTCGAAAATTCGAGTGAGGGAAAAATCCTCTTACGCCCTAGTCTCGAACCGTATTTTTCATCACGAGAGCCGTAAAGTCGCATCAAACATTTGATTTTGCGGTTAGAGTGACGAAAAAGTATATTATACACGTATATGTCACAAATTGTAAAGATGATATATTTACTTAGTCGAGGGTAAAGTTTGCTTAAAATAGACCATGAAGTTTTTATACAAGTAATCGCATGAGGTTATAAAACTCGATTTCACGGTACATTACACGTTATTTGAAAACTTAATATTATGCGTCGAAAAAAGATAGTACTCGATTCGATGAGTTTTTAATAGGTAATAAAAATTTGAGTAATAATCATAATGATTTTGATGATAGGCGGTTAAATATAATAGCAACCGACATCTACAAACAATAGTTCATTTCCCTGTTGAAGTGGAAAGTAAAACAATGATCCCTAGTATAAATTCTTATTGATAGAGTTTATTAACAAACATCAATTTCTTAAAATTTTATCGCTAACGTCTCTATGTTAGAATCTGTTCTCCCTCGGGTGTAATTTTTCTACTAAAATGTGACAATGAGGTATAAATTTATTATTTTCAAAAGAATTTCTCAACTCCTAAAGAATTATTTGTATAGGGGATAAACGCTTTTATATTTTAAAAAATGGTACAACTATCAAAGTTATATTGTAAAGTAGCAACACTATTGTAAAACAGATTCATTAAACACAGATTTACATTTCAAACGTCACACTCCATTAGTGAAACGTAATGAAGGGTAGGAACGATCAAGTGAGATTGTTTATTGTGGAGGTAACGATTTGCTGTTTGATTTGACTTGCGAGTCTGGGTAAATTTACGTGTTGACGAAGGCATCGATTTTCCCAGCACTAACTTTTACGTCTTGCTGCGTTGCTGTTTACTATAATCTCCAATTGCATGACAGAAAACCTACTTCCGTGCCATAAAATTGTATTAAGCTGCCTTGGAGGTGTTAACGTTTTTAAAGCGTTAATTGTCGCTAAACTTTTCTTCACGCTTTAATAAGATGGTAAAACTTGTTTTTGTCCTTCATAAATATTACCGGTTTGATGTGCGAAAAATACTAAAAAGTTTGGTGATTAAATTTAACGCTTTTGTCAATTAAAAATCGCATGAGGTTTTTTATTCAAAGCTAAATTTATTTTGATATTGTGTAATCTAAATCGCTAAACTTTTATTTACATTTATATAGGTGCTATTACTAAAGATAATTTAAAAATAATTTATTTTCTTCAAATAAAATTCCGTTTATAGCTTTCAGAAACTTTAAACCAGTTTTAACCGCCCATGGAATATCCATTTCATAATTTGAAAGCTTCGATTCCTTTTTAATACTTATACATACACATTTTTCAAGCTGATAAAATAAATAGTTTCGTAGATAATTATATATTAATGAAAGTGTTGAGCAGTCAATATTTTTCAAAGCAATACTGAATATACAGTAAATAAACCAGCATCATCAGATAGAAAATTTGACAAAAAAGTACACTGAAACAAAGGTTCTTAATTTATTTAACTCATTCTTACATACTCATGAGCCAATATTGGCTTAAATCTATACGACTATTTGAATAAGAATTTACTTGAATTAAGTGAATTTCTGTTTCGGTATACTCGTAATACATTCAAATTATACACACATTCCTATACTTTCGGCATCTTCGCCCTTGCAGAGCGAAAAAAGATAAGAAAAAAGAAAAACAGCACTTTCTAACCAGATAGAAAGTTTAATTATTCATGTTGCGTAGCGTGAACCGTATATCGAAGCCAAAAAAAAACCTACTGTTATCTGCCTTTTTTTCCGCTCGCCCAGCTTTTCGACAGGATACGCGAGAGTTGTCCCGAAGCGTTCGATAAATTGATCCCGGTATTGGGAGATGTGAGTGTCGAGGGTCTGGGCTTACCTTCCGTCGAGAGACGTGTACTCATCGAGAGGGTTTCCATCGTATTTCACGTGGCTGCTAGCGTAAGGTTCGATGATCCCATCAAGGACGCCATTTTCATGAACACCAGGTCGACCAGGGACGTCTGCATTCTCGCTGCGAACATGAAGAACTTGGCGGTAGCTTTTATTATTATTTATATATATCGACTTTATGCTTACACATTTACGACGCTACAATTGGCTTTTAAAAGATAATAAATTTTAAATACAGCGCATAAAATGCATTGCGAGTGTTTTTTTGTACTGGTTTAGCGATGCCACTAAAGCAATGAAATTCTTTCATATATTATACTTGTATAACGTTTACTTTTTACACATTTTACACATTTTTGCTTCGTCATTGACTTGTCTCCTTTTCTATTCAAAACGCTTGGCACGCATTTTTCCACATCAAAAAGAAACAGTTCAACAAAGTTATCTCAGCGCTAAGTAGTAAATCTCTGATTATATCTCGCCGCGTACGTCCTAAAGCAGTAAAAAAATTGCTTGATAACGTCTTCTGTGACCATAATCGCACTCTTCAATAATGTCATTGAACTTTCGCGCATAATAATTATTGGCAATTCTAACGTTTTAACGTGACTTTGTACTAATTTTCGTCTCCTTCTTCCCGTTTACACAATCGATGAACCGAAGGTGCTGATGCACGTGAGCTCCACCTACAGCCACACCGACAAGTACTATGTAGACGAGAAACTTTATCCCAACGATGTGGACTGGAAGAAAGCCATCAAAATCGCCGAGACGCTCGATGATCATACCCTGAGAATCCTAACGCCCAAGTGAGTCCATTAATGCGTCTCTTCTATTGTACATGTAGCCATCGCTGAGATGCCATTGTACTCGATGTGTCTCGAGAATTCTTTATGATAATTTTGATCATTTAATTGATCGCATATTAATATTAATTAAGAGTATGCGGAAGCTTCCCACCTATAATAGCATGATACACTGTTTTATCTATATAAAGATTAAGCTACTCTATTGGTTCCATTAGAAAAAAATCTAACATTTTCGATTCTATATTATATTGTAATAAATTTTAAGCATCAATTTAAAAATACTATTTAAAATACTTGTCCGTAAATTATCAAGTAATTTTTAGTATAGTTATTTTAACATTTTTTAGAACTTCATATAAATTTTATATAAATAAATGCTTATACAATTATTATAATGAAGTGAACGAGAAGTAGATGGATGCCCACACCCATTAAAAATCCATGTAATGGCCACTAACTTAGTTTGAATCTGAAGGTAAATGTTACAAGTGCAAGATTTCAGTAAATTACTCCTAAAAGTGACTAAAAGATTTATGTGCGCCTTATAGAAGTTTTCAAAATATAGCAAAAATAATTTGCTGTCACCGTATGAAATATTGGTGTGAAAGTTTTACAGCTTACAAATCCTATCAAATAAGGAATGCTTAACTTGTATACTATACGATTATTTAATAGCACTTTGAGATCGTCACGTTGAATGATAAAGAAAAGAAGCAAAAAGTGGATTTTTGTAAGATCGTAACTGGTTAATCAGCAGAATTCTACAGGATCTGTAACGAAGAAATAAATTTTTCATCGATACAATATACAGAATTATTTATTGTAAATGTAAGAAGTATCCAAGTTTGATCTGTCTGAACGTAGTTTAAGAAAATTTGTATTATTATAATTTAAAACAAAATTTTCATATAAACATCCATCATTACTTGTACATAAAATAGATGTTTTGAGCAGAAAGTAAATTACAAGGAAGCTAAAAGAAAAGTGGATTCTGTTTAGATACATGGGCAGCTTTCCAAACACATACACGTTTACGAAGCGATTGGCGGAGGGAGTGGTTGCCGACTACGCCGGTATATTACCAATCGTCGTTTTCAGACCATCTATTGGTAAGTTCGATAGTTACGAAATAAGTCGCAAAAACATCATCGCTTCAATAGCTTGTTTACGAGCTCTTCAGAGTTTCTATACATAAAAACCAAATTGGTGATAATTATAGATAATTTACTTTTAAAAATACATTCGCATTCAGATACCGAATAGCGCGTGTTTTTATTTATTTGCAAAATGTATGGCTACGTGATAAAGCGCACGATTTTTCGTCAACCAATAATTAATGAGTAATAAAAAAAGTTGGATTTTTTATTTTCTAATCAATAATGTCCTTGAAGAACTGAAATGGCTGACCAACAAAAATTTAGTTCATTTATCGCGTGTGTGTATTGTTTGTCTGGTGTAATCAATCAAAATGCAAAGTTCAGTAATCCAAAATATCTCGTATCGATAAACTTACTACATTGTCTGAGTTTTATCAAAAGATGTAATATCAGTCAGTAGAATAACAGGTGCCTGTGAATAACATTCCACTCTAATTTAAATATTAAGCCTAGGTAAATTGTAATCTATATTCTTATAAGCACATGACTTTCCTCAAAATATGTTATGCAAAAGAGTTTGTATTTCTTTTGAATCCAGAAATTTCCGATTCCGTGAATATACTAAAACTACATTAGTACTCTAATTATTCCTGTAATTTTAAAAAAAAAAGTAGAGTAAAATAAATTGCAAAGCCCGCTTAGTTAACAGTCGGAATCCAAGCGAGGTACCTTGACTTTGGTAAAGTTCACTAAACTCGCAAGAACTTAAAACTATCAGATCCAGAGCCACACGACGCCTACATTAAGCGCATAATAAATCGATGGTTTTTCCTCGACAGTAATATCGTCGATGAAGGAGCCGGT
Source organism: Megastigmus stigmatizans (assembly GCA_900490015.1). Classification (NCBI taxonomy): domain Eukaryota; kingdom Metazoa; phylum Arthropoda; class Insecta; order Hymenoptera; family Megastigmidae; genus Megastigmus; species Megastigmus stigmatizans. Next base: position 24,075 of record UELV01087265.1, on the reverse strand, counting down.
GGCCGGTTGGCTGGACAATTTCAACGGTCCGGTTGGCATAATGGTGGGCGGCGGCAAGGGTGTTCTCAGGGTCATCTACTTAGATTCGCAGTCCTCCGCGGACTTCGTACCCGTAGACGTGGCCATCAAGGCGATGATCACCTCGACTTGGAAGCGCGGCATCGTCACGTATGACCTTTACCTTACTTTTATCGCTGACCGTTACTTTTTTAATTACTAACCGACTGGTTTCTGCAATCGAGCCGATAATATTGCTTATTCGGATGCGCGACGCGTCATTATGTTTCATCTAAAATTGCTTAGGGGGAATAGGACGACGTCGCAATTTGCATTTTTCTTCCTTTAAATATACTGTGGATAAAATCCTCGTATTAGTCACTTTGATCAAGTTTAAAATAAAATATTTACGTGAATATGAAGATGACTAATGGATGTTTCGAAATAATCAATATTTCTTTTGTAAGCTGAGATGCATCGAGGTACATTTTGTAATATGGACAGCGTATAACCAATGGATATATCGGCTAGTAGATTAGTTTCGAGTGCAGTCAGACAAGTCATGAATATAGATTCACTACTCAGATTAAATGTCAAACTTTACTTGCTGTCGTGTCCTCGATTCCCCCGAGGTTTTTGGAACTGATCCTTCAAATATTGTATTAGACACCATTTATAAAGCAATTTCATAAAAGTTTTTGGTTCGTTCAAAATAGATTCAAACAATGGATGTCCTTGCAATTTTTAAAAAGACTTTCATACGTAAACACATGAAACAAATTAACTAAAGTTTTTCATATATAAAATAAGATTATTAACATTCAATAATATTTTGGAGTTTGTTACTTTAACTTTAAAAAACAGAAATATCGTTTCACAGCAATGCAATAAAAAGACTCAACAGATTTCACTATATTTAACCTCTTAATATATCGATCACTGGGGTTTCAATTCAATATTCAGTGCGCAGTTATATATATATATATATATACATTGAAATAATGCATCGGAATAAATTGTAATAAAATTGCTCAATTAAAACTTCGCCACGGACATGAACTCTCAATTAGCTTGCAAATTAAAAACTGCTCCTAAACCGACCGCAGCTTGGTAACACCCACTGCAAAAAAAAAGAAAAAAGATAACACACCCGCGTGTTATTATAAACTTTGCGCAAAAAAAAATTAAGAAAAGAAGAAATCTCTGGGCGTATTATTGCGTGGTTTCTTTTATTTCCCGGAGCCTGCAAGAGTGGCCGAGAGAAACTTCAGCAGCTCGCTTTAAAGAGAGCGGAACAGAACGAAACCGTTAAAACCCCCGCGTATTATTATTCGAGTGGCTTCGTTAAGTTGGCTCTCTCTCTCTCTCTCTCTCTCTCTCTCTCTCTCTCTCTCTCTCTCTCACTCTCTCAGCTAATCTCGTCGACACGTTTTTGCTCCTCTCTCGGCCGCAGGATCACGAAGAATCCCAATATCGAAGTCTACAACTGCTCGTCGGCGGACATCAAGAGCATCAGTATGGAGGAGATCGCGGAGATGGGAATTCGATTCACGGATAAAATCCCCCTGGAGGGTATCCTATGGGTTCCCGGTATCACCGTCGTCAGAAACAAATTCGTCTACTATGTTCTTATGCTGTTGCTGCATTTGTTGCCCGCCGTAATGATAGACGTTATACTGAAGCTCGCCGGCAAGAAGCCCATGTGAGTGTTGCTTTGTTGTTTCATAAACGCCACACGTCGATGCTTAATACTCTTACGCTTTTGGCACCAAGAACAATATTATTTTAAATTCATTCTTATTTTGAAATTAGCCATAAAAAGTTCGTGTAATATTAAAAATTATATATTTTTTTGTATTATTATGCAGTATTCGATGTATTAGTTGATGCACAAAAATTACTTAATCAACAGTCATTAAAAAACTACTCGTTTAATATAATTGGCATACGTTTCCGTAAATAAGAAACAATTATTTCAATGTTATCGTAATAAAGTTAATTATAGTTTCAAAAGGAACGTATGCATATATTTTATGAATTCACTGAGAAAAAAAATTATGTTGTAAATGCTCGATATCTCTAATTGCTCGATAGTAATTGTGTTCGCACATATTACAGAAACAATACGGAGACAAAACGTAAAACCTCGTCCAAATGGCTGTTCTTTTATGTAACAGGTTTCTCTTAGTAGTTTATGTAGCCTCATGCGTTATTTTTTGTACTTAGAATACGAAAAGATTCGTGACGGATTGTTTTTAACCAATAAGTCACTAAGACTGCCAATAGAAAAGAATTATACAGATATTATTCTTCAAACCAGAATTTTAATCTGCAATACAAAATGTATTAGTCTAAAATAAAGTAATTCTTTTTCGCTAGAATGGAATCATATTTTACCAAAGGGTTATTACCTTAGACTCCAATTCTCGAATACAAGCTAAAAGTATCCAATCGTCAGTAGCAAATTCGGTTTTCTCGCGAAAGTGCTGCATAATAAAGTGCTTTCTTTCATTCTCGGAAAGTGTCTTGTGGGAATTTCGACTTGTCCTTATGCATACTGCGTCACGTCATTCAAGGTCGCGTCGCTTTGCATGTATATGTATATAAAGGGCGAAGCTATACTCAGAGTCACGTCTGCGGTCGCGTCGCTCATCGTTTTTGCATTCACGCAGTCCAGTTCGCGGGCATAGTCATCTTTTTTACTCTACGAAAACAGACGAGATCGTCGAAATCCCCATTACACGGCCAATCCATTTGCGTCATTGAAGTAACAATTCAATTATCCCCGGTGATGCCGCACTAACAAAGTCCTTCTCTCTTGAGTTGTGTACAAATTGTCGGGGACAAAAGTCCTCTCGCATGTTAATGCGCTGGTTTATACCGCGGAGTAAAAAAAAAAGGAAATTTATACTAGATTTCGATGTGTTTGGGCAGTATTTATATGCTCTTTTGTAACAGGTAGACTGGCGAGAATATTGGATTATGTAACGATCAAAATTGTTACGAGGAAACTGATCCGGGCGGTAGGCTCGATATAGCGGAAACGATTATTTTCTCTCGCGTAATTCATATAAACGAGATGAGACAATTGTATAATAATTTACAATCTAAAATTTATTTTTGATTAACGTCCACGTGAATATTGATATTCACATGCGTGTATATTTACAAATGAATCACTTTATTTATAAACTTTGTTATCCTATCTTTAACGAATGTAGCAAAATGATAAGATGAACGACGAAAAGCTGTAGATAAAAGGTCTGCAGGTCGAAAAGCGGTGTTACAATGTGATATATTTAAATTCCAGACGTGCTCGCGTAATTTCTGCATGCACTTGCATATTTATCTTAACGAACATGTAACCACACAGTATTGACATTTTGAAGACCAAGTAAGAGTGCTTAAGAAACGAAAGAGATAAAGTTATACGCGAAAGAGAGAATCGACTCGTAAATATAGCATCGGGAAATCAGGTCGTAGTACATTACAGTAAGTCCAGTTTAAGTTGTAAATATGGAAAAGGCTACCGTTCGAGCTATCGTTTAATATAGTCCCACATTAACTATGACCTCATAAATTTCTTATGGTACGTAAATCATGATGTTACTAACGGTTAATTTAATTTTAATAGCTGCCCACTTTGGATCATTCGCAACAAAGTACGTGACTTTCTGCAGTGATGTTAAACAATCGACACAACGTGTATTAAAAGATTTCACTTTGAATTCAATTTAGTAGAACGAATGCCAACTCGTAAGATTAATCAATTGAGGTGACACAAAACGTTCGAGAATATAAACTCGATGAAAAGCTAAGAAAGCGCCATGCAAATAACACAATGGTCGTCTAGTTGAAGTAAGTCTCTGTCAATGTTCGCAGGCTGGTGAAATTGCAGCGCAAAGTCTATACGGCCAACAGCGCCCTCGAGTACTTTTTAACCAACCAATGGAAGTTCAAGAACGAAAAGTTGCTCAACCTCTTGAAGGATACTCCGCCTGCTGATCTCGACTCCTTTGGATTTGAATACGCCACGTTCGATATACACAAGTACTTCGTGTAAGTGCTGCACATATTCTCTTCCTACCAATCCTCTACCGACGAATTCAGCTTTTATATGTACATCCAAACTATATGCCCCCGAATTACACGTCTCGTTAGCATGAAATTTTACCCTTCGTATGGCGGAATTATTTATAAACTCGTGATTTATTCAGAGCGTAAGAAAAGCTTTGGATTACCAGAAATATACTTGTACGTCCCTTTGTTCTTGGGGAATTTGAGAAAAAATTGTTAAAGATAGTCTCATTATATATGATACTTGGCGTAAGTAGAGCAAGGCCGACATTATATAGACTGATATTCATGAATACTAAAAAGAATGTTGTCTCTGTAGTTGCGGAATAGTTGGCTCAACTTTTTACAATCAGAAAGTATTTTAAAAATCTTTGAACGTTGTGTTTTGCTTTTCTACCTTAAAATTTATCAACATGTATAAGCTTCATAAACTTTATACTTCATATCTTTTATACTTGATTTAATTCTTGCATAAAATGTTACAATTTAACAGCTTATATCGAGTAATTTAAATCTATTTAATTTTATAGTTAAGTAAAACTTGTTATACATTTTCAAGATATTATACTAAAACGGAATCATAAAAAAACAGTTGCATGAAAAAATCTCATTCCACCACGTAATTAGCGAATTTAAAAAAAAAAACTTCGCATCTTGCACAAACACAATATCTAAAGTCTCTTCTTTTTTTTTCTCTGTGCGCAGGAACTGCATACTTGGCGCGAAAAAGTACTTGCTCCACGAAGACATGGATAGGGTGGCAGAAGCTAAAGTGCACTACAATCGGTAAGTCGACCTCCCCCCCCCTCCCTTTCTACCTCTCATCCGCCACGGCATACTTAAGAAACTCCACAACTCGAAACTACGACCTATAACCCGTTCCGCAACTCCCGACCCGCATAGCATTTATTCCATTCATAAAAAATTGCAACGGAAGAAAAAGCGCCGTACGATTAGTTATACAAAGAGTAAAGGTCTATCCGCAAAGTTTTCGCTATGTGCGCACACCCATTTTCCTCCAAAGAGTAGTTCAGCTCTCCTCATTCTGTTCCTTTCAATGGAGAGGGTGGACAAAAAACGTAACGTTCGCGTCTTCATCTCTACGTTTGACGGTGAATTTGAAAAACGTCCCGATTATATGGCAGAGCGAAGGGGTTAAGTGGGTGGGGGTGAAGAGTGACTGTGAGAAAAAAAAAACAAGTCATAGCTCGCGCAACGGTCGCGGGGAGGGGGGGGGGGATTCTTGAAAAGGCGTCCGGGGGTGCGCGCGTGTTGAGAATATCTGTACTCTGACCCGATTCTCTCGTTTCCTTCGTTGCAGGCACTGCACACACTCGCGCGCAGGGAAAAAGCTTCGCCCCCCCCCCCTTTCCTACTCGCTTCTCTTCATGGGATAAAATGACGGATGTAACTCTTGGCGGGGTAGGCGCGCGTTCGTCTGGCAGTTTTCCTTTTTTTGTTTCGCGTAACGAGGCCCCTTTTTTAAATGCCATTTTTGCGCCCGTGATTTGGAACAATGACTATTTACTTTGCATTCTGGGGTCTTGAATTTTTTGAATGGGCGAAGCTCTAGACTGGATGACTCTTTCTGCAGTGGATCAACTATAATGTACCGTGAATATCGACATAATAGCGTATAGGTATAATAATATTTTATACGATAGATTCACTTTTTTACGCAGACAATAGGATCACTTTGTGAGATGGAAATTCTATATTACGTAAATCTTACTATATAAAAACTTGGAATAATCGTTACTGTGTTCAACAACATTCCAACATTTTGAACGAACTGTAAAATCATCTTTAAGCACACAAGCACAGCGTATAGAGCCCGAGTAACATTATTTACCAATCGTGAAACTCGAAAAACAATAACACAAGAGCCCGTTTAATTCCATTATTGTCGTTCAAAGCTACATGCACAGCTGACATAATGAATCCAACGGTAATTCTCCGCCAGCCTCCACATACACAAAACACTCGCACAAAGCCCAGCCAAAGCTCCTAACAAAGGCCCGCGACAAAGTGCACAAAAAAAAAGTGAAAACAAAACAACTACTACTCACGCTCGTCAGCAACATCGCCGCGCGACGTAATACTCGCGTCGCAAAGTCCCAAACTCTCCGCAAAGGCGCATTCACGAAGCTAAATAGTCTTACCGCTACATCGACCCATCGACAAGTCCAGCATCCTCGGCCACTATACTTACAAACACACAGGGACGTTACGAAGCTTACCTCCTCAGCTCATCGAGCCGAAACTCCTTGCCAGCTCGGACGATTACGCGGGAACTGTATATACACTCTGAACTCGACGCTGCGGCAGTAGCAGCAACAGCCAAGGCAGCAAAGACAGAGGGTAAGAGAGGTATAGCGAGCAGCCGAACCGCAGGACTGCCAAGAAACTTAGCCCTCGGCAACTCCTTTTGTCGTCGTCGTTGTCGTCGTCGTCCTCGTCGTCCTAGTGCCCGCGCGTTTGATCGATCCTCCCCGAGTAGGCAACTAGGTCGCGCTTTTCCCATCTCCCTCTCTCTTTCTGCCTCTCTCTCTCGCCCTCTCTCTCTCTCTATCTCTCTCTCTCTCTCTCGCTCTCTACTATGAAACGAAGTGAGAGAGAGAGAGAGAGGAGGTGCTGAGATGCTTTACTTGCGGCACGCGCCGAGTATAAGCGACGTCGACGAAGCTACCAGGTGGCCTTCCTCTCCCTCTTTCTCTCTCGCGGTTTTTTTTATCTTCTTCTTCTTCCTTTTTGTCTCGCTTCGCACGAGTTGCCGCTTTCTTATCGGGTATACGCGAGAGCTTGCGAGACGCGCACAAAAGGAAAAAGATGAGCGTAAGCTCTTGCTACTTTTTGAGTAGTTGCGAGTCGTGCGACCATGAGGATATAGCTTTAACGCAGGTAAATTGCGTGTTTAAAGGGGGCGGATTAGATTGAGTTTTTAAAGAGTTTTTTTTTTTGTAGCGAGAGTGAAATTTGATCTTTACCCCTATACGAACAAGAGTATGTGGTGTATAATTTTGTGACAGATGAAAAATTCTCTTTGACTAAAGATATGGTTCTAAATGCATAATGAAATAATGATTCGTAAGATGATTGGAAAATGTTGTTCCTCAACTTTTACTTTCAAATATCAAGACATAATAAGCAGATATGTGAAAATGTATTTCCTCGAGCTGCAACACATGAACCTTAGTTCAAAAAGAATTAAATGAAAGCACAAAAGAAGCTTTCCAGTGTAATTGCTCCTTTCGTCAAGCTCTTAACCTTCTTTACTCCTTCTCTCTTTCGTCTACCCCCTTTTCCTCTCTCTCTCTCTCTCTTTCTTTTCCTCTCATTGTCGTCCAATAAATGTGTCCTAGCTAATTGACTGTCAAATGAAATTGTTTCCGAGAGCGAGTTTTATCTTTCTTTCGCTCCCTCTTTGCTATTCCGTTCTTGTAAATGAGAATGCGCATTTTTTTTTGTTTTCGCCTCGTGCAAAGACTCTATCTTGCGAGTCGTGCGAATTAATTGTGCACCTTGCACCGAACCTTTTAACATTTGGCTTTTAATTGCCAACTATACACATTCCTGAATTGAACAAAAAGTTCTGAATTATTACGCACTTTATAAATGTTTATCTACATGTACATTTTTTGTCCAAAAGCTTGATTACTATAGCACCGAGTATATACGGATTAAATTGAAGCTGAATAATGTAGTGAATATTATATTGTAGTCACTAAGTATCTCATAAGCGACAGTTCATTAAATCAAGGGACAAAACATAGGTCTAATTTTCTTGTTATTTCTCAAAACAGCTGCCTGTAACACGACGAAATCTAAGACCCGCATCAGTGACTATTATATGCTCGTTAGTCTCTTCAGACCTTTCTTTTATTGGGCTTATTCGCAAAAAAAGTTTTATAATAACCTGAACGCCACTTTGTCACGAATCATTTTCTGTTCATTGTCGGACAAAGAATAATCCATTCTTACAGAATATTTTAGCGAAAGAAAAATTTGAATATAGGAATTGATAAATATAATACGTCACGGTATTGTATTAATTCCCTTCGCTTCGATATTAAAATGTCCCACATAAATATTCTTTAAGATATTAACATATTTTATCGTGAGCTAAAATTAGCTTTGAAAAGCCTAAGTGGTTTCGGATTACGTTGCATCAAAGCTGGCATAAATAGAATATTCACAGCAACGGAGGAATCTATTAAAAAACTGAAGCATTTTTTCCAATCATTCTCAATTTTCATCAAACTCCAAGGAACGATCAATTACACCTTATATAACGGCTATCAACGAAAATTTTTCACCGAACCAACCAATCCCATCTTGTTCATTTCACGAATACAATGCGATAAGCTCTGCGATTCCAATCCCACATCCTTACGAATGCTCGACCATCGGATACCCTATATCCATCCAAATTTTCACCCATCGTTAATTTTAATGCTTAATCACTACACACATAAAAGGGCTCGTGCTATTTTTCCGCACAACGCAACGGCCGAGCGGAATTTCATTCAAGCGCGCGGCGTAAAACGCGAACGAGAACAAAGTAAGAATAGCAGCGAGATAGTGGACTGAATCTCTACAGTATGAATCATTGGGATTTAGGTCTAGTATATATCGCGCAAGAGAGACAGAGAGAGAGAGAGAGAGAGAGAGAGAGAGAAGAGCTGCACGAAAGAAATTGCGAGTAATTTATTGAACGACCAAGGCGTGCCTCGAACGCAGGAATATTGCCTCTCTTGTCTCTCGGACGAACGCGGGCGCGCGCGTCAAAGCTTCTCATGCGTCGAGCGAGGGGCCAATGTCGCGCTATTCCGGCTATGCGTCGCTTCCCCCGAAAACTTTTCATCGCCTGTGTGTGGGTGTGGCTACGTGTGTGCGTCTGTGTGTGTGTGTGTGTGTGTGTGTGTCGGTATTCGATGCACGGGCGCGACGAAGAGAAGCGAAGTTTATATAGAAGCTCTTTAAACGGACGCGTCGACTCGCTGCGCCGAGGTGGACATGTCGAGCGTTTCGAGCGAAAATAAGCGGAGGTCGATGCGTCGCTCACTCGTATAATACACTTTAACGTAAAATTTTGGAATTCGTGTATGAAAGGCAACTGTTGCGCCATTAAGCTATTATTCTGCATACTTAATTTTCTTAGCGATGCATCCTTGATACTCTTATGGGTTATAATGTATATTTGAAGTCTTGCGCTTTATTCACAATAGCTTCGTAGAAATAACTATTAATTCATTTCAGAGTCATTAATTACTGTCAGATTATACTTCTTAAATGTATTGGCTTCCAAGATTATACCATGCTAAAGTTTAAAGGCATCAGTCGAAGAATCGCGCTGGCGTCATATTGCAAAATTCACCCGTACCATTACGTCACTAAGTTGTACATTGTGACCTTAAATAACTTATGTAACTAACAAGACTACAAAAGTTTATTTACTCGTATAGAAAACAAAACAATCTTTTCCCAAATTTATACTTAGGTTACGGTAATTAAAAACACATTTTTTGGTCACAGACGTCGAGTAAAGAAACTATTCTCATAAAAATGGTATATTTTTAAATAGACATAAAACTTCTGTCTTCTGCAATTTCGCGATTGCATTTATGACACCCATCGACCCTGAACTTTTCCTTTTTAGGTGACTTCAATTGACGCAGCAATGCTTCAGTTCTAATGCACTATTCATTCGTTCACAATAGTGATTACGACGATAGTGCATTGAGGTCTGTTAAGATTAAAGTTTAACATTGGACGATGCCATTTGAAAGCGAATTATACTATGCAAACCTTATGTACACTGTTCTTTTTTTACTTTTATTTACGAGGATATGAAACTGATAAGGTTCTCGGTATAATTTTCTTTGGAATACTAATGATGATGTAATTTTTTTATTTTCAAAGGTTTTACTACTTTTTTTTTTCTTTTTTTTTCTAGTTACTTATAATGCGCACTATAAATAAGATTATCAAGTAGTCCTTGCTAAATAAACGTTTATATCCAACATTTAAAATAACCGGTAAGGTTATTATAGAAGAATCCAGATTTAATTATTTTCATTATTGAGGTTAATTTAATCATTAGAGTATATATTTAGTATTTTTCTCAAAGGTTCTATTAACAGCTTATTCTTGCTGCTGGATGTCAAATATGTGTGTATAAATTGAATTGATTAAATCGTAATGTATAGTATTTCTTGTCAAGTAATCACTGACTTAGCAACTACGTACTTAAAGACTGATTATTTTAACATATTGTTTTGTAATTTTACTTAATTTTATTTAATAATAAAATTCTTCGTGGTCAATGCACGCTTGTTTGCAATTTCCACACATTCTTATATTTATCGTTATAATCTTAACATCGTTTTGGGCTAATGGGTAAAAATTGATTCACTTTTGCTTAGCGATGAGTAATATTTGTTAATTGAGATAAAACCATTTGAGCCCTCATGTTTTCCTGTACTTCACAGAATGCTCCATATGCAATTATTTCATTATCCGAGAAATCATTGAATCCTATGAAGTCCCTATCACTTTTATTAAAAATGCCTATTCTTTCAAAATATGGGAAAGTAAAATTTGATAATAACTACTTATCAAGTATAACATTTTTATTGCCTATGATATTGTGGAGAATCACAGTTTAAATTAAAATTTTATGAATTCTTCCATTTTTTGTTTCCTATGCTGATTGTATAGTAGCTAATTATTAACTAATTATAATTTTTTATCAAATTAATCAATTTTGTTAAATAATACATATGCTGTCTTGAACATAATAGCTTGATTATTGATACACTCTTAATTGCGCTTTTAAATAAATCTGTTATCAAAATCTTCTTTGTGAAGTAATAACACATTGGAAAGTAAACCTTCACAAAACTTCTTGAAATTCCCAACACTTTACCGCCAAAAAATCTCCGCAATATTACACATGAACCAAATAATTAAAAATGTTTTCGAATGCACTTTGTTACAGGATGTACTGGCTAGACGTTGTCTTCAGAATCGGGGTATCGGTCATGTTCATCTGGATTGTAATCCACTACAACGTTTTGGCGAGCTGCACGCGCTACGCGAGCTCGACTTTCGGCATAATCACTAGCTAATTACCTGTCGCACAGCTGCACTTCAAGCATCGAACGCGCTGCACACATATCGCCCAGCATTTAACTCCCATCGATCCAAGGTCTCACTCTTGCACACACTTTCTTCCCGCTGCCCCCTTCCCCCCTCTCCTCTTCCTCGTTTTATATCTTTTGTCACTTTGGTCGACTCACAACTGGATCGCTCGGGGATACATAACGTGCGCAAATGGAAATCCCACAACGCGCCAAAGACCGCGCGCGAGGCGTGTCACGCATATCGCATGATAATCAATGCATGTACGCATATGCGCAAAAGTCGAGCGCTCCGAAGGAAAAGCCTATATATAAATCGTCCTGCCGAGAGAATATCGCACGAGACGAGCTAAAGCTTCCTTCGTAAAATACGATGAAATGCGAAATGCGTCATTGGAGGTGTAGAGGAGGAAACGTTTTTTAATGGGGATATAGATTCTTCTTGCGAGTCCCTCTCGCGCGCGCGCGTAAGTTCGAACATTACAGGTTTATAAATAAGTTCTTAAGAATGGAGAAGATGAGGAATAACAAAAAAAAGAGGAGACTCGTGGAATGAAAATCCCACGATTACGGGAAATCGCGGCTATACGCACGTACGCCAGCTTCGCAGATTTTTTTTATCTGTCTCTCTCTGTCTCTCTCTCTCTCTCTCTCTCTCTCTCTCTCTCTCTCGTTCGTTCGCGGAACCGCCGCGCCGGCCGCAAATAATTACGTAGGGCGTTTAATCAGTCGAGACGATTATTGTTTCTGCTTCTTTTAACTCTTTTTTTTTCTCAGTTTTATTTTGCTTCTTCTCGTTTTGCCATAGTCACGCGACGAACAAATTTGCATCCGAGTGTTATAAAATGCTCTTTTACTATTTTGTTTCATTTACGCGTATAAATAGTTTTGCAGCTTTTCTTTGTTTATCATTTGCGCTAGGCCTGAGTTATTATATTTAAACGAATTATTTTTGTATTGTAGACAAGAATACAAGAAACAACCTTTTTCAAAGTGGTTTTCGGCTTACTATAACTTAAAAATTGTTTATTGATGTTTTAAGTTGTGTTAGCTCAGAATTTATGAATGTGCAAGATGAACTTTGCGATTATGTTTGTGAGAACTTGTAACATTAGTGAAATTATGACGTTATAAATAAAATCATTTACATCACTTAGCGTATCAAACCAAGACATTGAATATTCTTATATTCATTCGTGTTACCTGTACCCACTACAAAAGCGACAAACGTGTAGGTACCACTTTACTTTAATACTTAACAAGAAAATAATTTTTTTAATATTCTCTTAAAGTACTTACAATGATTAATTTAAAATTAAACAAAATAAGTAAATTTAATCACAATATCCTTTACTTTCGTCAATAGAATATAAACAGCGATGTGAAGTTGAATGTAAATATTTATCATCGACATTTACCAAATAGATGTCTTCAGTGAAGAAAAAATAAAATTACATTAAGTAATATTTTCACAGAACAGAAAATTAGATTGCAAAACTTCACTAAGCAAAAAACTGCAATAAGAAGAACTGCAATAAGTTTACCTTTTTTTGAGCACAAAAACTTTAGATATTTTTCCTTATTTCGAATTGCATTTCCAATTCTATGAAACTACTTGTACAGATAGTTTTAAATGACATAAGCTACTAAGGTAATCTCTACCAAGTACTATCTATTAGAAACTAATTTAATTTTTTGCGAGCTATGCAGTAAATTCCGTTGATTTATGTGTAAGGTCGATGGTACTATAAGATCTATAAATAAACAAAGTAAAAAAGATTCTCCAGATTGAAAACAATAATAGATGACGATTTCCTTTTTCATCCCAGATACGTCATGGAAACTGACTAATTTATGTACATACGTATCTCGAAATTGCAGCTTCCAAAAATATAAAAATGATAAAAAAGGGATTGTTTACAAAAGGCAATAGGATGTTGTAACAGAATGTGCAATACCAAGATAAAAAATAATCAGTGTTTACCTTGCTAGATAATTATGTACTTTAATCCAAATCTAAGCAAAATGAACGCGATGCCTTGCTAATAAATGAGATATATCTGATAAAGGTGTGTAAGGTTTTCTACTAAACACAGCTGAATTCTGGAAATTGATAAGCTGAACAAAATGGAACTTTCATGTTTGAATACTTAATTTTAGCAATAAATTATATTAAGTTTGCATAAAGTTTGCACGAAATTTGCATATTAGATCGCAGCTCTATATTTTTTTATAATAATATTCTGAAAATTGCACTAACAAGAGAATGACCAAGGATGTGAAGTAGATTCCTTTGCATTTCGTATAGATATACACTAATGTATAAAATTAATATGGTTTAGTGAATATCTTCATAACTGTAAGGCTCATTCAGTAAAACGCTGGGACATTTTTTTTTCATTATTTTGCACAAAAAAGTAATTCCTGAAAGTTGTGAAAAAATCTGGGACCCGTATCCCTGGCCATCTTGTAAGTATCAAAAGTGAGTTTGGTTGTATAAATAATACTATAATTTGATGAAATTGTGAGAAATAATATAATTGAACTTTCAAAAGCATCATTTTGATCAGCATGTATGCGAACATTTAAACATTAGTATAATAAAAATTCTCTGTTTAAGTTGTGATGAACTGTTAATTAGTCTCTTTATCATACTCTTTTTATACCCAATAAACATATTTTCTTCATGTATGGTGATTTAACAATTAAATTCGTGATTTTGTCAATATCGAGAATTAAATCTTTCGCAATAAAATCCACAAATTATTGTCAATATTTTTCAGTGCCTTTCATTTGCAGGCGAAGTGTTTTGAATAAAATTAACTGTCATCAAGAAAAAAATGTGTGTCTGTGCATTCAAATATACATATATATCTTCGTTTTATTTACATTTGGCTATCAATACAATGAGCACTAATAAATTACTTATATTCATCTTTGTATCAAAGCAGTCGGTTCAGTTAGCTTCATTTTGAATAACAGACATGAGAAAGTTTGCTGATTAATAGCATTCATTTTCAGTTAATGATTTTCGAATTTTCAGTGTGCCAATGAAAATCACGATTCGCAAAAATTAAAACATTTATGAGAATGAGCACATTACTGAAACACGAAGAGCTTCTTTACTGCGTAAAATCGTTTCAGAACATTTCGATTCACCGAACAGCCCTAAATTTTCCTTTACGTTACATTCGCAATCGTCTATTTGTATTGCCACGCATATACGCTTATGCAATCTTTATTGTCTTTCCTCTTGTATTTCCATTTAATGCATTCGTCGTCTCTTCTAGTTAATCTATCGCTTTTTGCATTGGAGGAGATGATAGCGCAGCGGTTTATTATTATTTGCGCGCACAGTTTAAAATCTTCTGTTTATCGAAAATTTCATATGTCTGTGAGTTTCTTGACTCGTGCTTGTAGTGATAAACAAACAAGTGTTACGGTCTGTTGATTTTACGTTCGGATCGACGAAGTTTGCAAAATACAAGCGCAGCAAGTGGGTTTTATTCAAACAATGCTTTCTTAAAGTTACATAGACATGTGTACTTTGTAATCAATATTTAGTGTAACAGGAAACTACTTATTGTGTGTTTGGAATCCAGTTTGAATTACACAGAAACTGAGGGCAAAAATACGAATTTGCATTAAATGTATCTATTCATAAGGAGTTGAAAACAATTTTAAATATGTTCGGTGAAGGAAAGAAAAATATTTTTAAGACTCTGTTTATTATTTCAAGGAAACTTTCCGTACTAAATATTATCGTAAAATATTGGACGAATGTTAATTTTGGTTCTATTTAAGTTTGCCATTAAAGTTAGCTGTAAACATATTGATATTTAACGATCACACTTTTTCGAAAGACAATCATGACACATAAATATCTTGAAGATCATTCAATAAGTCTTTTTTTTACAACAATAACAAACTTAACTCTTTTAAACTAAATATTATCTTAAGACTCGTTCAAATTTTCATCGAAGTAACCAAAAACTCAAAGTGTTGTGCAATCATATTCTTGAGGTTCGGAAAACTGTTTACGCTCCGTCAGCCCAAATAAGAAAAAAAAATTAAATTTTGTCAACGCCTACAAGTAACAACAAACTTGGAACTCAATCCTTTTACTCCTGGGATATTTTCTCTCCGACTGTTTTCTGCCGGTCTTTATTTCTCTTCGCCTTCACCGTCGTTCGCTTACAAACATATAAATAAATCTCCTATCTCTTCTATTCTTTTTCTCTTATTTACTCTCATCCATCCAAATTCGCATCTCTGGCGTACGTGCAAGTAACGCTATCTTAGCACACTGAGAAGCTCGAGTGTGAATCATGCAGTTATAGCCGTTAGTTCGAGTGCAATCACTCAATCGTCGCCCGACACTATAAATTCTGGCGTATGGAGATCCGGAGACAGAATTTTGATTCCTATGTATGAACCTGGGTAGGACGTCAGATTCTGATCCATATATGCGACGCAGTTTTGCATCATAATGGTAGAGTCCCAATAATCGATTGGCGGCTTCCATTTATGTGCACATTCGAATGGAACTAAATATACGTGACTATGCGTATGAGATTAATTGATGCTGTACGTATTTGGTATGAAGAAGATAGTATCTTGTTGAACAATCTTTGAATTGGCTTTTCTTCTTCACTCACAAATTTATTCTCTTCCATTATTCTTAAAGTTACACATAAATAATTCATGTTATCTCGTGTAATTTACAAAATTACAATTGAATATTGCTTTTATAAGATACCTATCAGAATAAGGAATTCATATATTTAATTTTATTGGTAGAACTTGTTTTTCGATCTATGACAGTCATTCATATTCAAAAAATTGATGCAAAAAAATTGCATCATAATGTTCTACCTATAAGAAATCGGTGTAAGAAAAATTGCATAATGGTAAGTTCATTCGACATATCTTAGATAAAATACTAGTTATAGCACTAACTACGTTTAAATAATAATTGATATTAACTTTAAATTCAAAAATTATTATTATATTTGAAGCAAAACTAAATAAATAAGCACTTCTTTTCTTATTTGTTTTTTTTTATGCCAGTGAAAATTTCATGAAGTAATACCCTATATATGCATGCGAATTATTTTGAAAAGTTCAAAACCTCACAGCGGAATAAAAGATTAATCGATTATTCTCAAAATGTAACTATCGATTCCAACAACTACATTGTGAATGATATACTGTTCTCTTCTAATAAAAAACCATTTTTCTTATTCTACAAATATTAATGTATCTTTCGTTAATGAAAACAGCAATCCATGAGTAAGTGCAATGCTCAGAAACAGCTACAGAAAAATATTAATTTTAAGCAAACATAAATATTAACGTGAATTATTGTAGTTGCAGTTACAATCATGCTAAAGTTTCTGAAGCGATATGATCAATTTTTGAGATATAGTACTTGTGCGTTATTTCATTTCCAAATATAATCTTGTGTAATTTAAGAGGACCGCGTATTACGAAAATGATCAAAGTTTTATCTGCTACACGCATTTATCAGTGAATTCGTTAAATTGCAATCAACAATACAATTAGTCAAAACCTTGTGACTGTAGCAAATATAAATAATGTGATGATTCAAATTGATTTTGATCAAGGAATCTTGATATCTTATCTTTAAATGGGTATCTAGTGTATCAAATTTATATAATTACAAAACATATTAATTACAATGTAATTCACTTAATTTGTCACAATAAGAAAGAATTAATTATTTAAAACTTGAAAAAGCACTAAATTTTGGACAAATGTACTACAAAAACTCAGGAAATAATTTTCCTTTTTATAATCAAAATCTTCGAATTATGGTTTGCGATGACATCATTATAAAAATAAAATATTCATATTATTACTAGTCTAACTATTATATTGTACATATAAAAAGGTTAATATAAAAATAACATTTTTTACATACATGGAGATTGAATTTTTACTTACATGGAGATTGAAATTTCCATTATTTTGTGATAAGAGAATAGTCATAGCCTTAGAATGGAATATATCCAGTTGATTACACAGCAAATACCCTTACATAGAAATCATCCTCATTTTCCTAAAATAAGAATACTATCAGTCTACGATTTGTTTAAAATAATCATTTCTCCAAAAAAGTCTAAGACGTTCCATCAATTTACAATACTTTTAGAATCGGAGCCAAAATTCACTTAAAGCATCGATCTAATTTGAAAATCCACTAGAATACTATGTATGTCGTAAGCACTCGGTAACCTGAAGTTCGTTGCTGTATCCATTTGAACAGAAAAAATTTCAAGGCCATCGCTGCGTTCGAAATGACTATAGAAGGCTTTCGATTCGTAATCAAGACCACATGCATACATACACACGTGTGTGCACACATATACATACAAATACATTCATTTTCATAAATGGTCCTTTGCCATACATATACACGTGGCCAATATTATAAAGCATTTTTAAATCTTGAGTTTTCATTTTGTCGAAACAAAAGAGCGAATTACCATATTTTAGTTTCATTTCGACATAAAAGAGAAGCTGTTGGAAACCTTTTTACATTTTTTGTTGAGTATATATGAGCACCATAGCGCCATTAAATCACTTAGCGAAGCGCTTTTTTCTCTTTGCTTCGTACTTAATGATTAATTCGATTTTGGCGTTGCGCACAAAAAGTCGCAGCATAGCCAACTACTTTTTTTCAACGCTATACATTAATTTATCTTCGCAGCTTTTCATAATAATAATGTTGTAGCGGTGCTTCTATTAAATTTATATATAATATTCAATCACATATAATTTTACAATAAAACATCGGCAATCATTTATCATTCAGACATCAAGTTTAAGTATGGCAATGGTAATAAGTCATTACAATGAAACAGCTTGTTTCATATACCATTCAGAAGTTTTTCAATTCAGCGACAGAAGAGTAAATGATGTATAAATATTGATACGATATATAAAAATACATTATTCATTATTACTTGATCGATTCTTAAAAAAAAATCTATAATAATTTCTCATTTAACTTCTATTTGAACTGTTCACTAAGTTACATTTTATTCTTGCATTAGAGTTAAATAAAATTCACTGTAAACTTTATTGCTTTCTTGTTATTTCAATATAATAAAATTTAATTTAAATTATTTAACAAATACTACTTGTAAATCAAATTAAATAAATAAATTAAGCTTGTTAAACCGACAGGGAGAATAAATAATTATCACACGAATATTGATTAAATAATATCATTTCAGTTTAAGATTTCTCTAAATAATTCCAAAATTTGATTTGAAGAAATGAC
This sequence comes from Megastigmus stigmatizans, assembly GCA_900490015.1. Classification (NCBI taxonomy): domain Eukaryota; kingdom Metazoa; phylum Arthropoda; class Insecta; order Hymenoptera; family Megastigmidae; genus Megastigmus; species Megastigmus stigmatizans. The sequence continues at coordinate 5,550 of UELV01087265.1, read as the reverse complement.
CAATATTTCGCAAGTTGAGCTTAACTCGAAATTTTAATTACATTGGGCTTGCTGAATATATTAAATTTAAATTGTTTATTTTTTATCATGAAATTTTATATTGAATTGCATCACCATTACAATACCAATTAAATCATTTTAATTTTATAATAATAATTTAATGTTTTGACGATTATCTTCCCCTTTATAACCAGAAATATTCTTATCAACTCACGTAATTCGATTACCATAATTATGAAAAAATAAATAAATTAACGAAAAAATCACAGAAAGTACCATCATGGTACCGGTTCCTAAGCAGACGGCAGTATCTAATTTCTGATCAAATTTATTTGAATAAAAGTATACCTTATAGACATTAAATAACCATTTTCTTATGCTAGAACGAGAGAGCCTAATTCCTAATCACTTTTTTTACTAAACTGACTGTGTTTAACCAATGAGAGTAAAAATCTCTAATTTTACTCTCCTTGGCTTAATAAAAAATAGTGCCTGATTCCTGATCAAATTTATTTGAATAAAGTATACCTTATAGACATTAAATAACCATTTTCTTACGCTAGAACGACAGAGCCTAATTCCTAATCACTTTTTTTACTAAACTGACTGTGTTTAACCAATGAGAGTAAAAATCTCTAATTTCACTCTCCTTGGCTTAATAAAAAATAGTGTTTAGAAATTAGATTCTGATCAGGAACCGGCGTCGTGGCGGTAATACCCGATCCTATAGGATATGAAAGTAAAAGAAGTAATCAATTCTTTTTTCAAGATGGAAGTAGTAGTAGTAGTAACTTTATTTATAACTAAGTTTTACAAATTTTACATATGTAAATGTATTATTCCTTAACCTATTTGCTTCTAGTCGCCGTCCAACATTTATCTTCTCTCTGTATTCTAAAATACTTCATTTTCCTATTTGCCTATTCTTGCTCTAATTTACATCTCTCTCTCTCTCTCTCTCTCTCTCTCTCTCTCTCTCTCTCTCTCTCTCTCTCTCTCTCTCTCTCTCATCCTATTTTCTTTCTAATGCCTTTAATCCTTGCCTTTTTTTTCAACTTTTTTTAACTCTTCTCTCTCTTCTTTGTTGTTCTCCTTTGTCTTCTTTCTTTCCTTGTTTCTGTCTCGTTTTGGGCTGTTATATACCATCCTTCTCTATGCTCTTTTCTCTCTCACTCCTCCAATATTCTTCCTTTCTTTTTCTACCTTTTTCCTTCTTTTATGGTATGTTTCCCTTGTAATTCTCCTGATCTCATGGTTCCAATCATACTTTTTGCCATTTCTCTAATATTCCACTGCATTTCTTTTTCCTGCTTTGTTAGGTCCCTTCTTCTCTATATACTCTTAACTTTTTTTATTCACCATAATTTTCATTTTTTCACTCCAACTTTCAATATTCCGGTGTCAGTACTATCAAAATGATTTATATTTTCAAATAAATTAAATTATATACAAAATACATAATAAATTATATTTTAATGTAATTTAATTTTTTAATAAAAGAATTGTAATTATAATCTTCAAATTTCAACAATTTTCTTAGATTTCTAAAAGTTTAAAATTGTTATTTCTCTCGGCACTATTTAATTAACTCCAAAGTACTGATTGTTTTACTATGATCAATAATTTCTATAGGGTTTGAACTTGCTTCAGCTCTGCGATGCTGTTCATCTTTCACAGTTCTTTCAGAAACTCGTATCCTATAATCATTACTGACCTATGAAATTGAAATTAAGTATTATTAAATATTTTTAAACAAAAATATATTTAAACCTACATGTAATTTGATTTAAAAAAACTTACTCCTGTCATAGATTAAATAGAACTAGAAGTTCTGCTTTCTTTCATACTCATACTGTCAAATGCGCTATTCAATAATCTCATATTTTTACTTGGTATATGAATTTCTGGAATCATTATAATTCCTAATTCATCACAGCAGTAACTGCAAATAACAAAAATCCATCGTTTCACAAGAGAATGACTGCAGTAGGGTAACCCAACTTGAAGTTTACCATGGTACTACAAAAAGTATAGTTGAATTATTATTTGACAATATATACAACATCATAAAATATAAATTAAAAACTTACTTCACATTCGAGACCTGGAGTATGAGCAAAGGGATCTTCTTGAAGTTTAACTGCAGCAGCAATCGGTTCAATTTTAACATGTACTTGCTTAGTTGTTGCATTATATAAATTTGCAAAAAGATCCTCCAGTGAATATAGAAGCAAATAATTATCAGGTTTATCTATTAAAAATTAAAAAATTAATTTATATTACATAACAAGTATAATATTTAATAATTATAATAAGCACTTACGGTCAGCTATTAATAGTCTACTCAAAACAGATTTTGCTGGAATATGTTTGTCATTCTTATATAGTGTATAAAGCTGTGGTAGTTTTCCATTTCTCTTTCCAGGCTTAAGGAATTCAAAGATATCGTTAAGTATTGCTCTATAGTCACTTTTGCCAACATGTGCTTCAATTGGAATATGATGGGTATTTACACTATGCTCTTTTGCTGCAGAAGTAAAACCTATTTTAATTTTTTTATTTACAATTTGATGATATACTCTCGTTACACCTTTTTTTAAAGAAAATTCTGCAATAGCGATTTCTGCTGGATAATATTCGATTTGCTTATCATCTAGAGTACGACTATAAAAATAATTCACATGAATCACATAGAACTCCAAATTTTCAAGACCTGAAAATAATTTAAAATTTAGTCATTCATAATTTTTTAAATCATAATACCATTTATACATATCCTTACAATTATGTTCTTTTGCCATATTCACCAACAATGATATATATACTGTCATATTGTCACGAAAGTCCCGCTCTCTGATTTGAAGTCTTTCAAAAGTACTTAATGATTCACCAAGTGATGTCTTTTTACTTACATTAGGCTGTACTTTACTTTTTTTTTGCAAGTTTTTGTAATGAGCTTTATCTTCTTCGGACATATTCTAAAAGTTTATTGAATAATTACAGTATATACTTTAATATGGTTATTTTTAATGTAATATACTTACACGCCACTTTTCTTTGCAAACTGGATCAATTTGATCACCTTTCAGTCTTCCTAGAGCACCCTTCTAGTTTCTATAAAAAAAATTATACAATATTTTACAGATAAAATAAAATATACTACACATATTTATGCTTCATATCTATTAAAAACAATTACATACTATTATATACTCAGATATTTTTTACAGAAATATTGAAATTTCTATTTATTCCACAAAAATTAGCAAACGTTTTTTTTTCTGGCTAATAGTAAGTACATATTTATTAGAGCAATGATATTTATCGTAGAAAATTTAAGCATTTATAAATGAAAAGTCTAAAAAGTTTACAGTAATATTACTTATTTATACATACAATTTTTTGTCTCCTTTTCGTTTTCGCGAATCCGCTGTTGTGCGTGTTTTGCAGATCTCCAAACAATTTTTTTACTTTCTTTCTTTGTTACTAGTGTACATAAATTTTATAATTGGAAGATATTAAATTAAATTTATTTAAAGGTTCAGCTAACTTTTAAGTCTTTTTATTGATTGTTGCTTTAAAAAATTTAGATGTAATACGTTCGCGCATATGAAAATCGAATGAAAGATTGACAATAACCGCCGAGCTGTCGATGTAAACTGACGTAAGAAATTCTCACAGGTTCTGGTTTTCAGGTTTAAAATTTGTGTAGCAAGGCACAAAATGTATACATGTATAACTTTACTTGGAATATGTATGTGCACCGGCAATACTCCCGAACCTCGATCTTGGGTTCGGCTCAAATAATATAACTACTTAAATTTCTGTTTACAAATTTTGTTAACGGTAATGAAGATGCTCTTGAAGGCCGAGTAAGTTTATCAAACACCCTTTAAAGATTAGGAATAATTCTAAGCAAAAGATAATTATCCATTTCATTTATTATAGATTTATATTACTTAGATTTATTATATTTGTCCCAATCAATGCTAGGATCAAGATTTCATTTTATAAAAGTGTGGATCGTGAATTAATATTATACCTATCAATTGAATCTGATGTTTCATGAATAAAATCTACGATAACAAAATCAATAAATAAATGGTGTAAAAAATATATGCATTCCTGAGTAGTTATTATTTATTATTATTTTTAAAACTGATACATGTTATTTCCGTTATCGAATACACACTCGAAAACACATAAATACTATTGCAAAACGGTAAAGGGACGAGAACGAGTACGTTTTCTAACGGAGATACTAGTAAATCGCACATAATTACCAATATCATCTTATTATATAAGGTTTATTTTATGGATTTATATGAATTGTTTCATGTCTACAGATACGAGAAATCACTGTCTAAAGTTTCAACGAAATCCCGAAAGTTCAACGAACGTTTTCCTGATCTGCATGGGCTCTTGTTATTAATATTTACTAGCAAATATGTATATGAATAAGTACACATAATCTTATGTGATGACTAAAGGAGAATAGAATAAAAAGAAAAATGATGCATACTATATCGACATCATCAATGAAAGTATAGCTTGTATGTATACGTTTCTAGTTTTCGTACCACTTTGCTAAAATTCCACACACCCAATAATTCTTACTTTATTTGATTGTAAAACATCACAAACATGATTATATTTTGTAAGCACTAGCAATAGCTTCCTGTTTCAAATTAACCCATTAACGACCAAGACCCCGAATTTTCAACATCTTTTTCAAGGCATTTTTTCAACTAAAAAAAAGGTTTGAAAAAATTTGAAAAAGATCATATTCGACGTATTTTGAGCTGTTCTTTCTAATGGTGATACCGATTTTTTGTTAAAATACTCCTGCAAAAAAATATGGCGTGTTTTTCACGAAAAAAAGTTAAAAAATTTGGAAATTTTCAACTTTATGAATTTTTTTTATAAGGAAAATGTAATGACAGTAATTCAAAATACTGCAAAAAAGTGCAATCGCTGTTCAAATATTACGGGAAAATTATTTTCATGAATCTAAAATATTTTTAACCTTTCCAAAATGGCCATATTTCGTATTATCTCAAAAAACGGAATTTTCGAACAAGTTATTTTTCTGATAACTTTTCAAGATTTATTGTCAAATGAGAAGTGGTTTCAAAGAATTTAGCAAGGGGTTGGGGTCTTACTCGACATTTTTCGAGTTGTTTTTTCGCATTTTGAATACAAAGTTCAAGTAAAATGCTTAAAGAAATATAATGGATTTTGATGAAATGGAAAGGACATATTGAAATTCAAACGTTACCCTCATGAATTATACTTTGGAAATAGTTTTGAGCATCAATTACTAATACATTTAGCTGTTTAAATTTATCAACATTTTCATAACTTCAAAAAATCATTGACTTCTTAAAATAATTTTGCACCTTCAAACAGGGCTAAAAATAATGCTTATGTAATTTATTTATAATTATACTACTATTATGATTGGTGTTTTCATGTAGATATATTTGTTTCATATTTCCATGAGAATTTCCATGTTACCCTGTATAATATCAATGTTCATCAAGTCATATG
>UELV01087243.1:0-18175 GCA_900490015.1 Megastigmus stigmatizans | reverse complement strand
GAGGCAAACAGCCTAGGAGCCGTGGGGCTGTCCCTACCAAGGAGAAGGCTGCCTTTCGTCATCTTCAGCTGCTTCGGGGGGTCTACGCAAGACTATGGAAAGAGCTCGCAAGCTCGCTAGTTCTAAGTGCGCTAGATTTAGTTTAGTTAGGATAGTTCGAGTGGGCTGTTCGCTCTAGATTAGTTAGGCTAGTCTTGTAACGAGTAATATACTGTTACATACTACATAGCAATTTTTAGTCCGCTATATGTCATAATTTCATAAATATGTACTAAATTTTAATATAAATATATTAAATATGTCTCAAAACACAAGTTTGTCGCCCCATTCGTGGAAAGTATAGTAATTTTTACGTATACATTTCTTTCCGTGTATGCCCGCAAGGATATAATTTTTGTCCGGGAATCGTATACCCGCACCACGCGCCTTCCATTCGAGTATTTCCGCTTTATCAGCGCTTATTGAGAGGTTCGAATACGAACTATAACTCGAGTCGGTAGTCTGAGTTGTAGTAGGAACACCTTGTTCTAGGAATTTAGCGAAAAACTGGACAAATGCGCTTATTGCGGGAGCGCCAATTCCGGGGTCAGACTGTAATTTAAAATTGATGTGCAATTGTATCGCTGACACATTAATCCGATATAATATAATAATAAAAAAATGAATACAAATAAATCAAACTTATCGACGTATTCATACATATTGTTATATAAGTAATTACATCTGTCAATTTTATGTTATATAATATAAACTAAACATTACAAAATAAGCAAACTCAAAATCATAGATCATAAAAATAATACACATGAAAATATTAACCCACATAAATTCAGATTTTCTTTCTTTGACCAAGAGGACGCGCGAAGACCAATTCGGCAAAATAGATAAATCTTGATAATCAAATTGTCACTCATCGAGTTGACTAGTATATGCTCTCTTCTAACCCAAGAAATCATACAATGAGTATGAGAGACATAAAGAATTAAAAACTTACTTATTGTATTAGTCATATTAGCCATCATTCATAGTAAGCATTTTCATTCTTTTAGAGTTTAATAAATATCTCAAAATTACAAATATTCGAATCTTTCTTACGCAAATTGATATAAACAGACCAATTAAGGGGGGTCCTGATTTAGAAGGCCTAAAAACGCTGTTTTTCGGGGATCCTTTTAGGATAGAAAGAATAACTCACCATGGCGAACCTTATGCTTGGGTAGAAATGCTATGTGATAAGAGGGCTCGTAGCATAGTAAGTGCGTTCGAGAAAATATTAAAAAGGTCACAACCTTTTATATAACCTTTTATATACCTTAATACATATTAAATATTGTAACAATCATTTACACCAAAATAAGAAATAACAAGTAATTCTATTTCATAAATACACATTAAACGTATCCAGGAAAATAATATTACAGAAAGAATAATCAACATTTTCAAAGACAACGGGTTACGTCTTAAGTAACTTTCTTTAAAATAAAATAATTAATAAACGATGGAAATTAGCAAATTATGAACAATAATGAAATAAAGTGGAATAAAATAAAAAAAGATATTGACGAAGAAAAAACCGTATGGATTCAGGATTATTCGAAAAAAGATCTTATAGAAATCTGCGAACGCTTTCAAATCCAGATTAATAAAGAAGATAATATAAATAAAATACACGATACAATACGAAAGTTTGTTAAAAATATTAGAGATACTAGTTTTGCTAGAAGTAACAAAATACGACGCTCACCAATAAAAGCGCAAGAGACTATGGCGAATCTTAGCAATTACTCAATAACACAAGGATACGCATCAAGTATTGATAAAAATTTGGACTTTTTACCCAAACAACATACTTTTGATATTGAAGACCAACATACTTCTTTGGATCAAATTAGCATAAAACAAAAAACACCAGAAAACAATCTGACTATAAACGAACAAAGTGTAACACCAAGCACAGAACTGAGCTTACAGATCGAAAATAATTTAATAGATTTGGCACCAATAAATAACCAAGAAAATATGGCTAATGAAAGGGCAATGATATTACCTCTCAAGGACGTAGTAAATTTGGTACCAGAATTTGATGGTAAAAACATACCTGTAAGGGAATGTATACAAAAATTGAAACAAGCAAATCTATTATACAATGGGTAGCTGAAGAAAATTTAACTAACATTTTAAAAATAAAATTAAAAGGTCAAATCTTTGAGGCATTGGAAAATACTCCTATAAATAATATAAATGATGTAATAGCAGTAATAAAAACTTTATACCCATCAAAAGAGGATATTTATCAGCTCGGAGGTATATTATTCCAAACTTTTCAAGAAGAGGACGAATCAGTTATTGATTTTACCAATAGAATAAAAAAAGTAATAAGGCAAATGAAGGAATTAAAAAGGACGAAAGCAGGACAAACGGCTGCGACAATAGCTAATTTCGACAGGATTCTAGATAATGATGCAGTAAAATACTTTAAATACGGTTGGAGTTGGAGACCACGAAACTTTAGAAAGCGCATCACTTGAAGCAATAGGAATAGAAAGAAAACTGCTTAATCGAAAGAACCAGGGAAAATCAACTATAAACTCATTTAGTCAATTTAACGTGCCACATAAAACAGAAACAAACAAGATTTTGACTTGTCAAATCTGCAGAAATAATCATTACGAGGCTCTATATTGTCGGTCAGCAGCATGCGTTTACTGTAAAACTATGAATCATTTTTCGAACGACTGTAGGAACGTCACGAATAAAATAAAATTAATATGTAAATTCTGCAGTCAGCCAGGGCTTTCCATTAGTGTGTATAAATTTAATATGAAACAAAATAATCACTGCCAATACTGTCAAGAGATGGGACACGAAGCGGGTCAATGTCCATTCATCGGCGATTATGAAGTTTGCTGGAAATGCAAGGAAAGCGGACACAATCCAAATATATGCCCAAACAAAAAAAAAAGTCGGAAATATGCGACTATTGCAATATGCCAGGGCATACAATGCTAAGCTGTCCAATAGTAGTGTGCGCAAAATGCAATAAAAAAGGCCACACTTTTAAGAATTGCACATTGGGAGAAGATAATTTAATATTCAATATATGCTATTTTTGCGAAGAAAAAGGACGCGACATCTCAGAATGTAATATGAAAAAAATTATGTTAAGCGAGTGCAGCTCAAATCAACAAAAATGCCAGATATGCGATATAACAGGCCATACAGCTAAAAATTGTTACAAAAATAGAAACAATCAAAATCAAAATAGCGGATGGAATAATGCAAAACAATACAGCTTCAAGAATAATAATAAATTTAGCAATAACAGAAATGTACAGCGGCAAACACCGACCAGATATTGAGAATTTTGCGAAATATCGGACACACAACCGATGAAAGCAGAAAATTGCAAGCACTGCAAAATTTTGCACAAAAGAAAACGCAGACACAGACACAGTGTTCATTTTGCAGTGAAGGAGGTCATTCAGTTCATAACTGTAACTGTAACATAACTGTAACAAGTTAAAGAACGTAGTTGAAAGCATAGATAAATTCTGCAATAACTGCAAAATAATGGGACACATGACAGATTGTTGCCCTCGTAGACGAAATAATTCGGGAAATGATCAGACTCTTCCTCGAGAGAGTGCATAGGAGTATTAAACAAAAAGCCACTTATAAAACACATACAGTTCGCTAGAATTAGCGAAAATAATACCGAAATACTAAGTTGCGAAAGCATTGAAGAGAAAACGATCGATCGAGTTGCTGCATCAGTAAAAATACTACCTGTATACAAAAACATAGTAACAGAGGCATGCAAACCGATCTTAATGAACGACATCGAAAGTAGGTCGATTAAAAATCTTAAATATGACAAAAGCAAATCAGCAACTCATGAATATTCACAAAATAACATTCTAATATTTATTTATAAACTAGGAGATGCACTACAATACATTTAAATAGAAAATCCATTTACTAGGGAAAACTGTAAATTATTGATTGATAGTGGCGCACAGATGAATATTATTAAAGAAAAATTCTTTCCTATTGGAAAAATAAACTCTAAAAAGCAGATTTTATTATCAGGAAAAGCAAACAAAACACTTAAAACTTTGGGAGTCATAGAACTACCAATCAGTAACGTATACGTCAATTTCCATGTAGTATCGGAAGAATTTTCTATTGCATACGATGGATTACTGGGAATAATCTTTCTAAGTGAACAAAAACTTTGATCAGACGAAGGATATTTAGAAGTAAAAACAAAAAGATATCAAATTATACCAGGACACATACGTAATCCAATTTCAAAAAATATGATCGGAAATGTTATTAAATCGAAGACTTCAATAAATATAGAAAAAAAAACAACGAAGAGAGTAAAAAAGATCCCAACGAGTATGACGTTTCAATCTAAGAGGATATGATAAACATATTAAATTCAATCGTCACATTAGATGTACAAACATAAAATAAAGTGGAAAGATACTAAAATAATACATTATTAATCCACGGAAACTATAGTGAATTTCTTTTAAACAACAACAAGAACATAGAGCATTTTATTTTTAATATTAACGAATCAATTAACAGCAAAACAAAAGTAGACAATACTAGTTTATATAATTATCCAACCTTTATAACAATACTTATGGAAAAAGTTAAATACAAAGCAGATAAAAAAGATAATAGAATTATTGATTATGCAAATTCAATAAATTACGTCGATTTTGATCTAAATAAGGCATCAAGTATGTACGACGATAATTCAGTAAACTGTACAGGAACATCAAATTTCTACACGACAAAAGAGGAAAATATTTTGACTATGGAAATAAAGAAACCAGACCGTATGGAAAATTTATTAAAGAAAATTACTTTAGATCATCTTACAGGAACCGACAAAGAAAGTATTCAGAATTTAATAAAACAAAATCAAGATATATTTTGGCTGGAAGGAGACAAATTAGGAAACTGTGATGTAGAATATCACGAAATCAATCTTACAGACGAAAGACCTATTTATGTAAAACAATTTCCCATACCACTCAAATTAAAAGAAGTCGCAATTAACGAAACACAAAAGCTGATAGATAATAATCTAGTTAGACAGGCAAAAAGCGCATATAATGTACCTGCCTTTATAGTGAAGAAAAAAGCTACGAATGAGGAAAAGGAACTCTGGCGATTAGTCATAGATTACAGAAAATTAAACGCAAAAACATTACCAGACCCATATTTAATACCTTCTATGACGGAAATCTTCGATGAAATAGGAAATAACAAATATTTCACTACAATAGGATGTAGGTATCGGGATTTCATCAAATAAAAATGAAGCCGTCTGATATGCACAAAACGGCGTTTAGTATACATCCACTGGGACGTTTTGAATTTAGAGTACTACCTTTTGGTCTCACAAATTCACCAAGAACATTTCAAAGGATAATGTCATCTGTACTAAGCGAATTAGTGGGAAAATTTGTTTTGTGTACATAGACGATATCATTATATATGTTGGAAACAGAGAGGAACATAACAAAAGATTCAATGCAGAAATCGAAAAATTAAGAGAAGCAGGACTAAAACTGGCACCAAATAAGTGCGAATTTCTGAAACATGAAATAATATTTCTGGGTCACATATTAAACGAAGATGGAATAAAAGTTGATAAAAAAAAAAGTAGAAGCAGTTAAACAATTCCCGACTCCTAAAAACGTCAAAAAGGTTATTACAGATGATTTATAAACAATTTTGCAGAGATAACTAAACCATTAACAATACCATTACAAAAAGACATGAAATTCATATGGGATAAAGGGAAACAAGAAGCTTTCAATAAATTAAAAGAAACTCTGTGCACTGCGCCTTTATTACAATTCCTCGTCTAAACGAGCCATTTATTATTAAAACAGACGCGTCAGGATACGCACTAGGGGCAATTCTGTCTTAATTAGGGAAGGTTAGGCGCGCTCTCCTTCCCGTTCTCCGGTGCTTCTGCCGTAGCGCGGAAGCTCCGCCCACTCTCTCCCCTGTCGCCGGCGCGGTAACGGCGGCGCGAGCTGATTCGCTGATTTTCTAAATTTTCAATTGTCTATAACTCAAAATTTATGCGTTTAATCGAAAAACGGAAAAGTTACGTATGTCTTACAATTTCCTCCTCTATCACGTAGTGCCCTTATTTTCGGTCAATTTCCGAACGCCCTGTATATATGGGGCATTCTTTTTGGACGGGAGACCCCATGCTCTCCAAAATTCATGTGATCCCAAAAAATCGTACGACGGTGCAAATGAAAGCTTAGAACCATTATTTTTAATGCCGAGTGGCAAATTTTCGAAATTCAAGATGGCAGACTACTATGACCGTAACAATGTCATGGACGTCACCACGGAAAATAAGTTTTAGTGCTTTAAAATAGGAGGGATGTTTAACAAATTAGGATTAAACTTTGTTCTCATGTATTTTGATCCACCAAATACGAATATGTTACTATTTTCAGCCCATTACCCAAGCGTTCATTCCTAACCCCAAAAAACACTCCCAGACAGCAGATTTACATGATTCTTAATCGCAGAGGTTACCAACAAATTAGAAACAAAGTCTATTCTCATGTATTTTGATCCACCAAACATGAATCTGCTACTATTTTCAGCCCATTACCCAAGTGTTCGTTTCTAACCTCAAAAAACACTCCCAAACAGCAGATTTACATGATTCTCAATCGCAGAGGTGACCAAAAAATTAGAAACAAAGTCTATTCTCATGTATTTTGATCCGCCGAACATGAATCTGCTACTATTTTTAGCCCATTACCCAAGCGTTCGTTCCTAACCTCAAAAAAAAAAAAAAAAACTCTCAAACAGCAGATTTACATTATTCCTAATCGCAGAGGTGACCAAAAAATTAGAAACAAAGTCTATTCTCATGTGTTTTGATCGGCAGAACACGAATCTGCTACTATTTTCAGCCAAGTGTTCGTTCCTAACTTTAAAAAATACTCCAAAACAGCAGATTGACATGATTCTCAAGCGTAGACGTAATAAAAGAATTAGGAATTAGCTCGTTTGTAAGGATTTTGAGGCAGAAATGTAAATTGCATTTCCTATTTTGTCTTGTAAATAAGTTTCGTACCAGAAGTAGCATTAGAGTAGCTTTTGATTAATAGCTCATGTTTTTTATTTGGCGCGAAGATATGACTCTTTTAAATTTGTGGAACTGCTGTAGCCTCGTTAAATCTTTTATTAAGCGATCGAGTAATCTTATCATGTTTTATTTTGCTGTAATAAAATACATCAATTGTTTTGAAATGATTCTGACCCCATTTCAGAAGTTTTTCAGGAGATAGAATAGCATCAGCTGGTTTACATAAGAGACTACTTCTTGTAGCTTCCCTCTTGGATAAGGCTCCAATACCATCAGATGCTCCTTTGCCGTGAGCAGTTGCGTGACAATGCCATTCAGCCTGTACCCCAAAGTCTATTTCATGGTTGATGAGATTAATCATTTGGAATTTATTTTTGAAGTTCTATTTAGCACCGTCAGTGAAATAAACAATTTTCTTTGCGCGCAGAGATTATTTTATATGTGGAATTAGCATTTTCTGCACTGCATAAACAGCTGCTGTATCATGTTTTGTGCTGTCTGATAAAAAAATTAGAGATTTATGTCGAATTACTAAATTTTGTTTGTAGTAATAAGCTACAGGAAAAACAGTACATTGAGTATTGTTGTAGTGAAAAGCCTGTGACGCCTCCTGAACGAAGTATTTGTAATTTTCAGAGAAGTCTAACAAAGCTAGTACTTCATCTTCATCAAATTTTTTTTTTATTTTCCAAGTACTGGGACTGTTGTTTTGCTATGAAGGTATGAGGTTTCAAAAGAACTAATTTATCGCCTAATTCACCGATAAAATCATTTGTAGATAGGATTTGTGTTAGCAAAGTCGATCGATCTGTCCCAGTCCAGGCACTAAATTGCACTTGATAAATAGCATTCTCTTCCATTAATTGTTGTAGGAATTGCAATAAACTTGCAATACTTGGACATTGGCTACATTCGCCTAAAAAACACTGATCGCTGGAATGCTCACAAGTAATTTCCTGTAGACAATCTTTATAGACATTTATTGGATTTTTATTTATTGGATCATAAACATGATTTTTGCAACTACTATTCCTAAACTATCAATTTTTCCTTTTGATTATAAACACGTTTTATTTTAAGCAATATATTCAAGCACGTATTTTAAATTAGTTTACTGCTACGTAGTTTAAGGTGATTTTCCTTGGGCGCAACTGCAGAATAACTCTAAAAATCTTTACCCTTTGTTATTACCTGGGATTTCCCTAACCGAGCCTTATCGCTCAAAAATAAAGACCGCCGAATTACTTGCATTTGGCAACCACATGTCGGCCAAACATGCCGAACGCACGTTTTCGGCACTTTTTATTGTATTTACTTAGGGCACATGTTAGGCCTCTGTCTTTTTCCATTTTTTGCCTACGTTGGGAAATTCCAGTAAAGGGCCATCCAAAACTAACGCCGTTTTTAAAGCACGTTTCTGCAATAAATTGTACTCCTTCCGAGGTATTCTGCCAAGAAAAATATTTCTTTCAGTCAGTTGGTTCTTAGACTCCGCTCGGTTTAGACGAGTTGGTTTTCAGACCCGCTCAGTTCGAACGAGTCGGTGTGCACTTAGTCTCGAGGTCCGACACATCAAGTGATTCGGCTAGAGACGCATTTTTCTAAGAGTTGTTCTCGAGGTCCGACACAGTCAGTGATTCGGCTAGAGACATCTCCGTAATCAATACTTTCAATCATTTGTGTAAACTTATTATATTGTCGCAATTATTCAATATGTTATTATAATTATATAATAACATATTATAATAACATATTATAATATATTAATAATATGTTATATATTATTAGATATTACTAATTAGAATAAGAGCCTTTGTTTAAATAAATCAAGTGAACTTTAATACAGCGCCGCAGTTTATTTTATTTTAGTGATCCTAAAATCACAAATTAATGAATTGTGCGCGCAACAGAATAAGAAAGATTTTCTTTTCCACTCTGCATAAATATATATATATAAACTTCATGAACAAATCTATGCAAATATAAAATATACACATACAATTTTCTTTTCCTTTGCATTTAATGTTATAATAACGAAAAGGGAAAAGAAAAATCTCTCAGTTTTTTTATGTATACAGTTTTTTTTTGTGTTGCACTATTAAAAATATAATAACTTTGTTAAACATAATATTCAGAAAATTGTCAAAAACCTCAAAAATCCAAATTCGTAACGAAAACAGCCGACAAGCCCGCACGTCTTAAGCCGAGAATAAATTTTCAAACGCGATTCGTTACAAAAACTCCGTGCTTGGAGATCGTGTGTGCGCATGTGTGTGCCATCATCGAGTCACCCCGGTCAACGCAGAAGCTAACAGCCAACGGACTTTTCCCGCGTCAACGTAGTGACCCAGCCCAACCCGTTGAAGTTTGTGAAAACCATAAACTCAACTTATTACCTCCCACACCCCCTGGCTTCTTTCTGTTATCGAGTGCCGCAAGACTCTGCACCGATCGGACGAAAAAACTGGCATCCTGTAATAATAAGTCCGCGTTTTAACTCTGCGCGACTACATTACGAAACTTCCCGTACTTCCCTCTTTTTCTCTCTCGTTTACGGAGTACCGCGAGACTCTGCACCCGTCGGACTCTTTTACTCTCCCGAATCAAATACGCCTTTGCCCATATCCTACAACCACAATACACATACATACATATACATATCTTTTTATATTTTGCATGTGAATATTCATATTTTAATATTATAGTATACATATGTATGTCAATATTTTAATTATTATTTACTATAAACTCTTCTCAAACTACCTAGTCCCCACTTCTGGTTCGAGTTTGAATTCTGCTTGCCAGGAGTGCGTAATCCCTGACTGCTCTTTCTCTAATTACCTCGGGACGCTTGGATTCTGCGACCAGGTAATATTGCAAAGACCAGCTCTGGCTATTATATTTTAACCTAAGTGTTTACGTTCTGCATAGACGAATACATTAGTCAGATCCAGGTACATTATACAAACTCTCCAACCTGAAGGGACGGCTGTTATTCTGCCATTCCCATAGTCCCATCTGAATATGTATTAGTATCCCGCGAACAAGAATAGTGTGCAATAAGATGATAATTAGGAGGTCCATGTTAATGGTTTAAAGTGCCAAGTGCCCGCCACAACAGCGTCTGCTGCTCGGCGCTATAACTCATATACCCCCCCCCCCCCATTTTTAGCAATTAGATTGAATTTACTCTAGCGTCCTTGTATGAATCAGTAGACTCACCCCCACGCGACGGGACGCAAACCGTAAAAAGGGAATGCGGAGAAAATAAATAAATAAAATTTAAAATAAATAAATATATAAGAATAATAAAAAACTGACTGGGTCGTCATATCCCTCATTCATTTACCTTCATTCTAAACATTCTTTAGTATAAAAACATAACAAAAATAAAATTTGTTTGCTTTTCTTTCTTACTCATACTGGTATTCTTTTTCATAAGTGTATTATGCTGGATTGGACTGTATTTCCAGGTGGATATCCATATAGATACTAAGTGGATTCCAGCTGAATTTTTTTAACATTGGTTATATTTTAACTGAGAGAACCGAAACTCTGAAAAAAATTAGCCCCGGAGTAATAATTAATAATTAATTAAATGAATTTAAATAGAAAATTTATGATTATGTAAAATTATTAACACAAAAAGAATACCTGACAGTTTCTGAATTGATTTCACAACTGTCTTTAGTTTAAATTGGCCATTAGAAAAATTATCTAAATAAACAAAGAATTGATTGTATTGTTATACTAAAGAAAGTTTAGAATGAAGGTAAATATATAAGGGAAAATAATAATAATTATTGATTTAAAAAAATGACAGCCTAGCTAGTAGTAATATTAACAATTAAAGGTAGTTTATTATTTACTTTTATTATTCAACAATATTATTAGCGTGTGACAATGCATCCATATTGTTGTTACATCTTGCACCGTATTTCTTGTTTCCTTTTTACATTCATAATAATCGATCATTGAATGAACTGCAAGGAATACATACAATGCATTTTGTAATCGAATAAAGAAACAAGGTCAAATGATTTAGAAAAAGTTCGAAGAGTGCTTTTAATGCTTGGATAGTAGCTAAAAAAATTAGTTGAAGAACATGTAATGTAATGTAGAACTGGCGCCCCAAACGTGTTCGGCTACCAGGAAAATAGGCGCGAATTAATTGGTAAAAAGTGTGCTCGGAAAATCGTTGGAGTAAGAAATATTATTTCGAAATAATATTTCGAACGCGAAATTCCGAGCAACGAATATGGAGAAGACACACGTAGCGAAGTAATCAAAGTCAGCGCGACTTTGATTACATCTGCCGGGACGACTGTAAAAGCCCCGCCACGTGTAAGCCGTATAGTGAGTGTGACAGCGAGAGAGAGCGCAAACCCTACAGCAGTGCAGGCAAGTGCGCTGGCTGCTACGGCCAAGAGAGAGCCGAGAGGGGAGCGCTCAGCTCGAAAACCAGCGGTGTAGTTTACCACTATTTTAATTAATATCGGCGTATGCTCGCGTCTGAAGGCTGGGCACAGTGGTATTTGCTATGCACAGCAAGACTAGTGGTGTGATAGCGTCGAATATTATTTAATTGTTTATTATAATTTATTTTATCAATTGTTATAAATAATTTAACGGCGAAGTGCTTCATTCGTTCAAGTGAGTGGACTGGATGAAGGAGAGGGTGGATTATGGAATAATAATCCACCTCTTGTAATGTAAAAGATCGGTAAAACTGTCGGTAAAACAGTTCAGGATTTTTTTATGCTGATTTTTCAAATTTTTTTTTTATTTAAAAAGTTTAAAAAGAGGACGAGTGAAGCGCAGCACAGTATTGTTATATTTATGATTTGTTTGTTGTTAGCGATTTTCTTTTAGGAGGGTATTTAATAAAATCCAAAGTCATTTTTTTGTGGTAGTCCAATATTTATGTTTTTCAATTGTTGAAATAATTAAAAATTTTTTTTTATGAAAATAAAATTTTTGATTGGAGAAAATTCGCGTAGAGAGCGAATTACTCCCGAAAGCACGTTGAATCGATCTCAGCACACTACTAGTAGGACCCGAAACTGCGACCTCAAGTGGAAAAAACGCGAAGAAACAGGGGGTTCGAACGCGCACAAGAAGAAAAGTTCGAATAAAAGAAGAGTTCGAACTTGTGCTAGTCGAAGTTCGAACCCAGAGTATTCCTGTGGAAGGAAGCACAGACTAAGTGAAGTCTGTGCATCCGAAAAGTCCGGAAAAGTGCACTAGTAAGGAAAGCTAGTGTACTTAAAGCCATACAGCTCGAGTAGAAGCAGGATTCGAACTCGAGAGTTCGAGATTCGAACCCGGCAAAAGTCGAATCCTTGTTCAAGCGGATCTGGAGAGGTGCACTAGAGTTAAATCTAGTGCACTGAGTAAGATTTGAACTTGAGAATTCGAGATTCGAGCACCAGATCGGGAGTGATTGAGAAAATTCAGCGTCAATTCTAGGGAAAATGGCAATAGGGAGAAGGAGAGCTCAATCACGGAGCAGGTCCCGGTCAAGCAGCCAGAAAGGCCGACTAGGGAGAGCGACACCGATAGCGTGACGGATGGGTCCACTACGGGTGACGAGGTGGAGGAAGCAACACCTCCAATAGTCTTCACAGGACCTCAAGCGGGGGATACCATGATGATATTCTCCGAGATAAAAGAGCAGATGAGATTGCTCAACTAGAGGGTCTCAGAGATCTCTCGTCGCTGCACAGCGCTGGAAGGAGCGGCAAAGACTCCATGCGCGTGCAAGCAGAGTGGCAGCGATTGTCGGCTGAGGCCGACAGCGCAAGAGTTCGAGATGAACCAGGGGAGAAAAGAGCTCCGAATAGCCTCTAGTACGAGACTAGAAGGCAGAGGTTCTTTTAGACCGAACGCCACTGGTTTTGGCATGCATCTGGAGATGCAGGCTGAAAAAGTCTCAGGTAGGCGACCACATGTGAATTTCCAGGGTACATTTACGTGTTATCCTGGAAATAGTAGCCTATAAGAGGTGACACAGTCGCGCAAGACAGCGCAAAACGTTTCAAATACTACCGGTGTAGGCACAGCCTGGGAGAGGGGGAATCTCTCAGGTGCTTACGTACCAGAGAAGAATAGCAATGAAACGATGGATCTGAGTGCTAGTGATAGACTCAGATCCAATACCCGATTTATTTCTGGAACCAGCACACAGACACGACACGCAGGTCGAGACGTAGGCCAAATCGTGAGATGATGGCAAGTTCGATTCTCGGGGGAAATGGATCAAAGTATTGATGTCTTTCTCACCCGAGTAGAAGAGTGTCGGATGCTCGCTGATCTGACAGAGGAGGAGCTTTTATCCTCTCTGTCAGAGTTACTAGTAGGTGTTGCGGCCATTTGGTACAGAAATGGTCGCGACAAATGGAGGACATGGTCCGAGTTCCGCACTGCCGCCAGGAGGTGGTATGGGGAACAAGGGGTTTCAGCAGAGGTTAATTGCTGAAGCTAACGCATGCACCCCAGGCCCAGAAGAGCCGGTGCATGACTTTATCAAGTTATGCGAGCAATTGTGCTGAAACAGGTCCCAGTGCCTTCCATAGAAGCGCAGCTGGACCTGATGCACCGGAATATGCTGCCAAAATTGCAGTGTATGGTGCGTCGGTCAGAAGCCCGTGACGTCGAGTCACTAATGGAGCTGGCGCGGGAAGCTGAGCTCATAAATACAGCAGGTGAGGCGTTTAGACCTCCACCGTCGCCACAGAACACAGTGATGCCGGAAGTGGCATATAAGAAGCCTCAGAAGCTTCCGAAGGCCAAACCAGTAGTCTCTGGAGTGAATACGAAAGTGGCAGCAGTAAGCCAGTATCAGTCAAAGACAACGGCATTCGCTGAGCTGCTCAAGGAGGTCAAGATTCTGACCGAGCAGCTCAAGCATTGAGCGCAGAGTAAGTCTCCAGAAGCGCTGAAGAAGCGACAGGGCTATCGTAAGCCCAAAGGACGACCTAGTACTCCTGTAACAAAAGAGACGAAAGGAGAGCATGGTCAACGTCCAATTCCGGCTAGCCCTCGGCAAATTCGTAAGCAGATGAAATTCTATACGTGCGAGAAGCCGGGGCATATAGCTAAGGATTGCCGAAGCAATACGGCGGGAAACGCAAGGAGGAGCGTGCAGTAAAGGTCGCTGCGTCTCCTATGATCCCGCCAAAGGCCTCTAAGTCGGCTAGAGAGGTCAACGGAAGTTGTTCAGAAGTAGTAAATACTTCTGAATAGCGTAAGGGGACATAAGAGCATTGTTCGGATCCTGACGATAGCGAAGACCGATGGTGGTTGCAAGTCAACATCGGTGGCTATAGGATTCAAGCGTTGTTTGATCATGGAGCAGCACGCACAGTAATAGGATCTGTAGGATTACAGATCGCCAGTGCGTGCGGTCGAGAGCTTCGACCAAGCTATGGCAGAGGTGCGAGAATGGCAAGCGGTCATTACTCCGCCATCGTAGGCTACGTGAGTATACCGTTCGAGATCACAGGGATCCAAAAGGACGTGAAAGTTGCTATCTTACCAGAGTTAGATGCAGACTGTTCTGTCGGAGTGAACTTTACAAGATTGTTCAAAACAGTATTGGATCCTTGCAAGAACCAATTGTTCTTCAAAGATGAGAACAAATATGTGGATCTTGAACTAGCTGGACTCAGCGAGCGCAGAGTCACAGCTGTGTCTGCCATCGGGCTCGCTGATGTAAGATCAGCTGAGCGAGAGCAGCAGGAGCAGTTGCTAGATCGCATGATTAGGCCGCCGGAACGTATCCTCAGATGTACTACGCTCGCTGAGCATGAAATCGAGGTGTAAACCGCGCGGCCAATCAAACAGAAGTATTATCCTGTCTCGAAGAGCAACTTTCCAAAGACTCATTGACTAAGTCATTGGATCGGAGCTCGAGCCATATACGTATAGCTACTTGGATGACATCATCATCGTAACAAAAATGTTTGATGAGCATCTAAGGAGGCTCGAGCAGGTGCTCAAACGCATCGACGATGCAGGTCTCACTATCAACCGTGAGAAAAGTGTATTCTACCAAGAAGAGGCAAAATATCTTAGGATGATTGTGAACTGAGATGGATTTCAGCCCGATCCTGACAAGATCGCGCCGATCATGGAATATCCTGCTTCCAGAAACCTGAAGCAACTCAGGAGTTTTCTAGGGATGGCATCCTGGTATCGGAAATTTTTGAAATATTTTGCCACGATCGCTGAGCCACTCCCTAAGCTTACAAAGAAAGCGAGGAAGTATGAGTGGCTCGAAGAGCAGCAAACGGCTTTTGGTCATATAAAAGCTTTGATTGCGACTGCTCCAGTGCTACTTCGACCACAAGCCGATGTGCAGTTTGTAGTGCAAACTGATGTCAGTGATACTGGATTGGGAGCAGTACTTTTCCAGATGATAGATGGAGAAGATAGAGTGCTCGAGTTCGCCAGTCGAACTCTAGTCCAGGCCGAAAGGAACTATAGCGTGACAGAAAGAGAATGTCTCGCTGTAGTATGGGCCATTAGGAAATTTATTGATTTATTTTAACCAGAAAATCAGTTTACAATGGTAAACCCTACCGAAGCAAAATTGCCTGTGTGTAGGTCAGGTAAACATGAATAAACTTACATAAAGCTTACATACTAATATCTATTATAAAATAGTAGTGTATTAATTGTTACTCTTGTGACGAAATAGTAACGCGGTTCCTGAAAAGTGTTTCAGTTACTACACAATCAGACCCTCATAAATTTTCAAAATTTTAATATATTTGATACTTTAATTAAATCAACATAAAATTTCTAAATATTTAACAATTTATAATACTATTGTCTACTAAACATGTTGTTTTCTCTAGCGTTAATGGACGTTAGATACAATCCATTTTTTAATTTTTCTTTCAACAGCCATTTTAGTAAGATCTAATTTTTTGAGATCATTTGGCATGGAATTAAACAGCCTTATAGCAACGATGTAGCTATTCTTATTACTTACAGATTTTGTTATCTTTGGCAATTGAATGTTTTTATTTCGCGTATTGGTCTGTATCATCAAGTACTTACTTTTCAATTCTTTGTAATGATAATTTAAGGACTCGTAAGCGAAATTTTGTACCAAATTCATTGGTCGGATTTCAGTTGCAAATTGATTTTTATATATTATCTTTAGTATTCTATTTTGTACTCTTTGGAGCAAACTTAAGTTATTTTTATAAGCACCTCCCCAAGCTATTATCCCATAATGTAGTAAACTGTGAAAAAAGGCATAGTATATAATCAACAATGTTTTCGTTTGCATTATCTTAGCAAGCTTTTAGAAAATAAGAATAAGATATTTGGTCCTATTTATAATATTCTCTATCTGTCTATCCCATTTCATATTGAAATCAAATATAACACCCAAATATTTATAACTTTCTACTCTAATTAAAGTTCTCTTATGAATTTTTATATCTAATTTTTCTTGGTCACTGTCCCTATAGTTTCCAAGTGTCATATATACCGTCTTCATTACATTAGGTGAGAGTTTGTTTAATGCTAACCTATCATTCACAAATTCCAAGTAATTATTCATTTTTTCTTGGGCAACAAGCCAAGTATCACCAGTCGATATAATGGCGGCATCATCCGCATATGACACTATAGCACCTTCTTGAAAACTATCCAATAAATCATTTACATACAAAATAAAAAGCAAAGGCCCCAAAATAGTGCCTTGTGGGACTCCTATCGTTATATAACAATAGTCACTGTGCACATTTTGTAAGTTTACCTTTTGTTGCCTATCCGATAAATAACTTATCATCAGATCTAACGCTTTTCCTCTTATTCCATAATTATAAAGCTTCTCTAGTAAAATTTTGTGGTTTACTGTATCGAATGCTTTTGCTAGATCAAGAAGTGTTATGACCAACGGTTTGCTTTTATCTAATTGTTTATAAATTATATTTGTAATATAATTTAACGCGTCTTTTGTACCTTTTCCCTTAATAAAGCCAAATTTTCGTTGGTTTAATATTTTGTTCTGATCTATGAATTCTAGAATCCTGATGTGTATTATTTTTTCTAATATTTTTGCAATGTTCGATATTAAGGATATCGGCCTATAATTTGATGCTGTAAATTTATCTGAAGATTTATATATTGGCACTGCATCAGCCTTTTTGAGTACATTAGGCCAGATGCCTTGTTCTATACATAAATTAACAAGATAGGCCAAAGGTTCTTTGATATATTTAGACATTACTTTTAGCATTTTCACATTTATGTTATCTACCCCACCCGATTTATCTTTCATATTGTCAATTATTCGTTTTATTTGTATATAATTTGTAGGTTTAATGAAAATTGTATTGACATTCATTCGAGGTTGTGTTAGCTTAGACTTAATTGGTTTTTTAATGTTGTGACTTATCTTTTCGCCAATTTCACAAAAATATGTATTCATATAGTTTGCTATTTCCGTTGTATTTTCAATTTTTTTGTTGTTTTCATCGCAAATATATTTTATGTTCGTATTCTTAGCTGTTTTTGTTTAATTTTTCTTTTACATAATTCCATAGATGCCTTGGATTTTTGCTACGCAAATCTACTTCTTTCGGCTTGCTCTGCTCATCATTATACATCGCCGCGGTCGAACTAATAAATTATTCCCGCAAGAGGGCAACACTTTGAAATGGAGCAGAAAAAATTCTGTGCGTTCTGCGCCAGACGGCCGCGTACTAATACAGCACTTGTACAGTGTACAAAATGTAAAAAGATTGAATATGCCTCATGCATGACCTCAGTAAAATCTAAGCAGACGCGGAAATATGTCACTGTCTGTTTGGATTGTCGCCGCAGCAGCAACACAAGCGTGAACACAAGTGTAAAGATCAAACCAAAGTCGAGCAACGTGAGCCAGAGCGAGCGAGAGAGAGAGAGAGAGAGAGAGAGAGAGAGAGAGAGAGAGAGAGACAGAGAGACACAGAGAGAGAGAGAGAGAGAGAGAGAAACTGAAGAGCGAGCAAGGGCGAGAACAGGCAC
>UELV01087193.1:2437-15256 GCA_900490015.1 Megastigmus stigmatizans | reverse complement strand
ACTATATACGATTGCATGCATTTATATATAGACATATATGATTATACATAATTATATGTAACTGTATATAATGTATATAATTTTCAACTCAAAAGTTTTCAATTTCAGTTACTTCCTTTCATACGCAGTTGTGCATAGTTATATATAATCATATATAATTGTATAAAGCCATATATAACCATGCATGACTGTTCGTAACTGTTTACAATAAGTTATGCTTTTTGATGCACTGCACATAATTACCGCTAGGAGGCGACTCGTTTTTTGTCCCTGCAAGAGGAAAATCAGCGCTTCGGATATAAGTATAACTCAAACTAGCAACTCACTCAGGTCACAGTCATGGTCTTGAAAAGCAAATGACGAGCAATCATAGCCATGCAGCAACTCACTCAACTCTACAGAGTTAATTTTGTGATAATCCCTGTAACTAAAAGCATCACAGGGAGGAGAAAAAGAGTGCAAACCTATGGTAACATCGATAATATTGTGCTTGCTGTGAAAAGTCGTCATATTGTTTCCGTAGTCGAGTACCGTATCGTTGTCATCCACCATCATAATATCAATCCAGGTGTGAGAAGTGGAAGTGTGATGCGTCGAACCGTGCTGGATGATTTTCAGCGACAGTTCATCAGCAAGGCGCCGAATGAAACCTGCATCATCAGATGTCGACAAAAGATCTGCATTAAAATCACCCATAATGATTTTGTGACTATAGTCCCCACAGAGACCACGAAGTGAAGTTAAAAAGTCAGGATCATTTTAAAAAGCAATTTTAGGTGGACTGTAGATAACACTTACAAAAACTGGAGGGGAGTTATCCTGTTGTACGGAACACATAAAGTATTCAGGAGTACATGGCCTAACTGAACTAGTACTTTTTGATTTAGTATGAATTATAACTTTAAAATCATTGCGCACATACAAGGCCACCATTTACATTACGATCTTGACGAAGGAGACTATAGCCATCGATCTGAATGAGATCGTCATCGACAACTGGGCCAAGCCCAGTCTCAGCAACTCCCAAAAGATGATAGGACGGATTATCCGCAAGAAATTGACGGACTTGACCAATGTGAGCTCTGAGTGAATTCACATTGAGAAAACCCGCTCTCAATCCCACTCCCTTCACCCCAACAGCGGCAGCCCGGCCTAGTCACTCAGCGGCAGCCGCTCCACTCGCCGCAACAGGCTGATCGCCTCCCTTCTTAGGTGAAGTCTGAGTAACGGGGCGATCAGACCCGTCGCGATGAGCATCCACAATTGCCCTGAGATCCGCAGCCGTGTTGAAAATATGCGCACGTTCACCTCCCCTCTTCCAGACTAGAAACCTTCCACCACTATGCCAGACGTACCTAAATCCCAAGTTGAACGCGACAGATTTTAGTGATAAAAATTCTCTATATAAACTATTAGGCAGCCGCTCATTAATAAATATGCGCCTGTCTGGCATGCGGTGAACACCCCCCGTGCCAAGAAGAGAGGGATTGATATCTCTAGTAGTGAAATTAGTGAACGTACGCTTAGCCTGAATGATGGAATGGACAAACCTGTCGCTACTGAGGCGAACTAAACAGGCTGGTGGCTTTCTCGAACCAGACGCTGCGCCACTCCTGGTCTCATGCACCCGCTCCCCGACAGCATGTCGCGGCAGAAGTACTTTGACCTCGGTAATGTCTTTCTTACCAAGTGAAGGTAGGACCGTACCAAGCACTGCGTAAACATCATCGTCTAAGTTAGAAATATCTTCGCCTACTATACCATTTATAATAAGTTCGCAGCGCTCAGTCCGCTCCCGTCCTCCACAGCCATCAGCACACTGGCGGCGAGCAGAAGTAGATTTGTTTGAGCCGCCAAGAGCAACACACACCCGGGACTCATTACCGCAATCGTTATTCAAAAAATCATTATTAATGAGAGAGAGATAGATAGATAGATAGATAATATTTATTGTATATATAAATACAAAGAGTAAATTTGCACTTACATTGCATTGCTTACACTGTGACGCACTTAACATATCGGATTACGATTTAATCCTCCAGTATAACAATAATACAACTAATTAAACTAAACTAATTACAACAAGTTAGTTAATTAATCATTACTAACATATAAAAAGAAAAGCTATCAATCGATCAAAACGCCAATTAAACATCGCCATTTCACCAAGATTAGGAGTCCAGCTCAAATAAATAGTTAAATATTGCCACCTTAAACCTGGCTAAGGAGGGAATAAAGCGCAGAGTCGATGGGAGAGAGTTCCAAATCTTAGGTCCCTGGACCTGAAAGGATCTAATTACAGTTTCAGTCCTCATCCTAGGAAGCGCCAACTCCTGCGCATTACCCCTTGTTGGACCTCTGGGCTGGTGTCGCGCGAAAAAGACCGCAAGGTACTCCGGTTTCTTGAGCCTGAGGATTTTGTACATTTGTACCATGGCAAATAATCTCTGCGGGCATCAACTCGGAGCCAGCGCAGTTTCCTCCTGTGCGGGGTAATAACCTCATCCCTCCTTAAACCAACAATCAGTCTAACACACGCATTATGCAGCCTCTACAGTATCCAGTCCTTAATCCCTCCCAACTCAACCCCCTCGCTGCAATCTGGCCTAGTCAAGGTTCGACAGGCTGATCATTGACCTGCGGTATATGCAAAACAAGGCGACCAGGCTTACCTCGGTCCGCCTCAGCAATAGCACCAAGATCCGAGACAGATACAAATGCATGCACATGTGCACCACACCTCTTTTTCACATAAAATCTGCCACCTCTATGCCATACATACATGAATCCGAGGCCAGTGGCAATTTTTTTCAGATCCATAAACATTCTATATTTCTGAGGCGCCAGCAATTCATTAATGAAGATCTTCCTGTCAGGCAAAGGATTTACGTACCCTATTCGTTTAAGGGCTGGTTGTACGTCCTTGGTGGTAATATTTTCTCTTTTCAATGATCGCTTCGCCACAAGAACCTCTCCAACCCGTGCGCCAGTAGAAAAACGAATAGTCATAGGCAGCGGACGACTCAAGTTAGAGACCCGATTGCGGTTATCTCCACTCACAGATTCTCTCATGACTCTTCGAGCGCCCTAGAATTCAGCCGCAACTATCTCCTCCCTCCTGAGCGTGGGGAGAGCAGTGCTGAGTATCGCGTATGCCAGATCAGCCGTTTGGACAGGGCTAGTTGCAAATCTATCCTGTTCGGGTATCCCAGAAACAATCAGGCCAATATCCCCAGCAGCATCCCCGGTGTTGGGTACTCGACCATCAAAGAGCCAAGAAGAGAAATTCACGATAGTATTGTCACTATGGGCGTTCGCATTACAAAAAGCTTCAGCTCGTGCAGAAGAAGACCCCAATGCATTACCAGTCACGCCAACCTTAAACCGACTTGTCAGCTCATCGACCGATGCTTGCAATTTTTCATTGGCTTGCATCAACAACAGCCATTCCCTCCTCTAATGTACGCAACTCCTCTAATGTAGAAGACTGATGGTCCAGCTTTTCCTGAAGTAAAGTAACCTTCATAAGAAGCTCATCGGTAGACTGGTCAGATGCTGATACTGAGGATGAAGTCCCAGATAGCCCATGTAGTTTCCCATTATTCTGGAGCAGCAACAACCGATCCTGGTGTATCTCCTGCAGCTGAGAAGATTGGCGTTCCAGTTTCTCCTCCAACGAGGAAATCTTTGCAATTAATTTTGTTGACAGTCGATCCGATGCAGATTCAGAAGTAGAAGCTTCAGATTTCGCTTCAAGTCTCAACAATAGTGAACGAAGATCAGCTTCAGCATTATCAACCAATTCAAATCGATTACAGAAGAGGTCAATTGTTGTAGATGACCCACAAGTAATCTGAGGGATGGTATCATTCGCAAAAGAATAACGTGCGATAGACTCTGCAGTGCTTAGCGGAGTAATCCTGTGCCGAAGTTTTCAATTTTTCAGTAGGAGGCGTTGTATTTGGTTTATTTAAAACACTCTTCGTGTAAGTTTCGCACAAGGATACGTTTTGCTTAGAAACATTCAATTTAGCCCCCTCCACCTGAGTCATTACATGACAAACATTGTGGTACGTTTTTTGGCATTTATGACATCTCAGTATCACAGCATTTTTGTTCTTGTATATTTTCTTGCATTTCGCACATGAATTTGAAAGCATTATAAAGCCTCGGGTATTGCTTAGTGTTATGTTAAGTTAAAATATTTTATGCACGTATTCGTCGCTGGTAAAAATTGAAGGTTAAGATTCACAAAAAATGCATTAAGGTAGCAATAGGAAAAGTTAACATAACTGTAATATATATAAAAGAAAGAAAATCGGATAAGTAATAAAAATAATAATAATAAAAATTTTCCGGCATTAAAAACCACTCACACTGAAGTTAAAGCATGTGCCTAAGAATATGTGTTGCGAATACACCATGAAAAGATAAAATGAATATAAATAAATATAAATTGCAATATTGTATAATGTCAGTATGTGCGCAATAACTTAAGCAGTGCAAACGCATGAATGAAAATAAACGGTTTGTGAGACGATATCGTAATATAATTTAATAGCGCATTTGCTAATCGTTAGTTTCGGTGATTACAACATCTATCGACACAGAAAAATTACTCGCACACAAGTTAAACATAAAGTAAAGCTCAATACATACATTGAGATTGCATTATAAATAGATAATATAAATATTTACAAACTCGAATGTAACCATTAAAAACGCCATTAAAAAATGCAAAATAAGCTTTCTTTTGTGTTGCAAAATTAGGCAAAAGAAAGAAAATCGGTAATGTTATAATAATAATAAAAATCTTTCGGCATTAAAAACCACTCACACTGAAGTTAAAAAAAAATATGCGTTGCGAAAACACTATGAGAAGTTACTCGCACGCAAGAAAAACACAAAGTAAAGCCTAATATATACATTAAGATTGCATTATAAAGAGATAAAATAAATATATACAAATTCGAATGTAACCATTAAAAACGCATAATAAGCCTTCTTTTGTATTTCAAAATTAGGCAAAGAAAGAAAAAGAGAGGTACATATGCAGCTGCTTATCGAGAGAGAGAGAGAGAAAGGGAGAGAGAGAAGCCAAAAAAAATTTACGCATGGTTGATTAAAACTTAACAACATAAAATAACAATATAACAATTACATACTATTTCTAGTAATTAACTTGCTTGCTGCCCCTCGAAACCACTACCTTGAGTGTTCTCGGCGAGCTTGAAAAAATTAGTTGCACCGAGTATCCTCGTTAGTGGAATTTAGCCATCAATTTGATGTTACCAGGGAAAACTGCAAGGAGGTATCCACCCCGATTTAAGAAAATCGGCTCCGCCGCCGTGGCACTACTTTCGTCGACCTACGACTGGCACCGTCTGTTGTGAATACTGACCAGTTCGATGTGGTGATGGGGCTTACTTCCATTTCTCCCTCGTTGCACGAGAGCAAGTCTCACCCCTGGTAGTCTCACAGACTTGGGCTATCATTTTGTTCTCGTGCAATGCGAACTTGAGAACTGATTTTCACATACACTAATAATAAAGTAAAACAAAACTTCACGCACTTTAACATGACAATTAGTTGAGGTCCTTGACCATGTTTATAAAATCGGCGGGTGCCCCAATCTATCGTAGTCCATAAATGAATTAATTATTTCTATTGAACTCCTGAGAGTTATTAAGGAAATAGTAAGTAAATCATCGCGGCCTATTTCGAGCCTTCTCAACTCGGTGGCTGTCCTGTGCGGTATGGCTCTTCTCGAACCAACCATAATAGGCGCTATCCTGACGGTGTCACGCCCAAATTGCTACGCACCGTATCAATTATATTGCTATACTTACTTATTTTTTGTTCTGCACCCATGTGCAAATAATGTGTGTGCGCGCGCGTGTGTGTGTGTGTCTGAGAGAGAGAGAGAGAGAGAGAGAGAAGATGGCTTATTCGCTTTGCAAATACTGTTTTGGTCACTCATGTAAGTAGCTTTGGTATCGGTATAACAGCGCTACTTGCGTGATTTTGATTTAGTTTTCTAGATTATTTGTGTAGTTAATATTTTTTTCTAGAATTGAATTTATTAGTAATTATAAATATTTATAAAGTGCATAGTAGAAACGTGGATCATATGTGCTTTGACATAGACAATGAATTAGATGAACAATATGGAGGTTTATACCTACCTTTACCTGGAATGGACAGTGAGTAAATTTTGATTTCGAATATTTTTTATGTTATAAGTGTTTACGATATTAATAACGAATTATTAGTTTTTTTAGTGTAGCTACTTAGATGAAACTTTTGTATAATTGTTCGATTGATGTGAAAGGAAAAGGAAGAGGAACCATTGTAACTTGAAGCTTACTTGTGTTTTTTTTTAAAATAAAAGAAACGAATTATCAAATGATAAAAAGAATGACAAAAGGAATGAAAACTTCTTTTAAAAAGTAGTATCAACGATAATTTCATTAAATATCATGTCTGACTGAAATAAAATTTAGTCTTATTTCGCTATATTCGTGGAAATATCCTAGTTTTAAGTATTCATTACACGTACAAATGTTGGAAACTGGCAATTGCTAGCAACGAGAACAAACGGTATTAAAAAGTATACATTCGTCATGTTCTCGGTACCCAATGATAACTTACTTTCCCAATACATAAAGTAACATATAAGTAACTGGTACCCTGATACAGATTCTCAAAAAATGAAAAAGAACGTCTTATTAATTTTTAAAACCAGCTGAACCATTCGACAATGCTGTTAAGAGTATTGGCTTCGACCAAGAACCGATAAAAATGTGCATTGAAAAAGGACAGCAGTAAAGGAAATCTACAGGCAGCTCGTCGCTGGCATTGAGTAAAGAGGCCAGCGTGTGCGTCGGAAAGGATCCTATAAGGAGAGAGAGAGAGAGAGAGAGAAGCCGCTCGTGCATCACGCACACGTTGCCTACCATATATATATGTATATATACGCGTTGTACGTCAGTATGTGTACGAGCCCTTGGTTGGAAATTTGCATAGCTTACATCTACTCCAGTCAGCCATCCGCGTGTGATGCGCATACACACACCTGCCCGCTTTCTCTCTCTCTCTCTCTCTCTATAGGTATATATACCGAGGTATACACAGAGTATTCCGGCCACGAGCTTGGGAGAGAAGCTCTCGCTCGCAATCACGATATACAGCCCGACGACCCCCTCCTTGCGCGCGAGGCAGTCGACTGAGAGGAGAGAGAGCGTTTACGACGTCGGTTCTCCTCTCTAATAATACGCTCGAGGTAAGTAATGGATCTTAGATCGGCAAATGCCGAGGCCTCCCACGTAGTTTCGCGCCGTTTGCGACCCGCGTACATATATATATACACTGCGCGTCTCTATAATAGTTATATTGAAGCGGAGCGAGTGAATTCGAGTGTGCCCGCGCATGTGCGTGTGTGTGTGTGTGTTGGGGGAGGTTGAGTGATCAGAGCACGGGGCTGCCACCATTATTAATGGGGAGTTTATGGTGAATTAAGGGCTGCTGGTGCTGCTCTAGTCAGTGTGCAGGCCTGTTTATTTGTGGGTGTACGGGTGGGAGGAGTGGGTCGAGCTGTTTATTAGGCGGTGAGCGAGGAATACTGGGTTGGCGGTGAAATTCACCTGCGATTTGGCCAAAATGACCCAGATCGTACGGCTGGATTATCTGCGAGTGGTCGATTCTACTTTATTTCTCTCTCGGGATGGTTGTGCTCCCGTTTAGGCCTACACGCGCTCAGAGACTATTTTCTGAATATTAATTTTGTGCAAAGGGAAGTGTTAAATGTATCTGCGTGGGCTTGGAACGAGTAGGTATTGCGAAAGGTGAAGGTGAACAACATTGAATAATGGACAAACGATTAATATTCCTGTACTATCGACATTCGAGGACTCGTGATGAATTTCGTAAGTAAAGAGTTGAAGCTCGAGGTACGATTTATCAGCCGAATCATCATTGCGTTGTTTCGGTTTATTTGACGAAGGATAGACGAGGTTTGCAGCTGATCTGGATAGATACCTACATATTTGGAGGAAGCGTTGACTTACATCCTGGATTTCAAAGCATATATATATAGTGTGTATGTTACGGATTAATTCGCGTATTGGATTACAAAACAAAACAATAGGTACCACACTCGCTAATTCATTAGAATAATTTAAATAAAACGATTAAATTAAAAAAAGAACTTAAAAAGAAAATAGGTGTACAATATTAATAATGAAAGCGTAAATATTTGGTGCAATCTTTCGTTAATAAATTGTAAAGTTAAACACGAGTATATTATTGCGCGCCGCAACGATGAAAAAGCAAGTGAAAAGTTTGTCGTAAAAATTAAAAGCTAAAAATTTTATTTGGTCATCTTCTTCGGAATATATAAGCACACATAAAAACTTTCGGAACATCAGGAAAACATTCAACTTCTTTTATTCATACCGCGCATGCCAAGCGACGTTTTTTTTAATTTCATTTCACGTCCAGCTGTCCGTTTGCGTGTTTAATTGGACGATAAATAAACTTTTTTTCTTCCCGCACTCAAGGACATGATAAACTCGTCTCGCGTGGTAAATTAAAGCTCGAAATATCATTTGAATTGATGAAGAGTGAAGAGCAGCAAAAAAATAAATCCACATCACGGATCTTACAATATTGACTACATAAAGCTTTTTAACACCACTAGACGACAATTATCCTTCATCTCCAAGTGAATAATTTATTTTCGACTCACACATCATACGTCAATTATACTGAAACCCAATAATCTGATAAATTCCAATTTTGTTCGCTGCATTCTCGAAGTATCCGTCGCTCAAAGAACAACCCACCGTTATTTTTAAATCATTCGCCCCCTCCCCTCTCAAGAAATCAATGGATCTCCAAGCGTATATAAAAACAAAAAAAAAAAAAAAAAAATGAAAAGCGGAGCGAGGAAAAAAGAGACTCGAGCACTTTGAGCGTAGCGCCTAAAAATATCGACGTTTCACTCAATTACAAGAGGCTCGCAACCATTCACGAGTGCATTCTCCGCTCGCGTGGGAGGCGCAGCAACAGCAGCAGCAGCAGCAGCAGCGGCAGAAGAAGTCAGCCTATATAACCGAGCCATTACTCGGACCGATGTGCAACCTACGTCCTCTTTTGGCCTGAAAAGAGGCCGTTGCAGGGGGGAACCGAAATTCGCGGAATAATTGCTTGTGATTTTGCGCGCCTACGTGTAAAGGAGAGAAGACGCGGCCTCGATAACGGTCGCTGATTAGAACTTGCGAAGGGCCTCTCTCTATCTCTCTCTCTCTCTCTCTCTGGTTCTCGCTCTTTTGGTCGATGGCTCCTCGGCCCCCCCCGCCACGTGCACTTATGCAAATTTTAACGTGCGTCTTGGCCGCCGGGTTTTAAGACTTCCAACTGATTTTGATTACGTGGAACGTTAACGATTAGCCTCTGGAATTAATTACCGTGCCCCTATTCTCGGAGTTTATTTTGGTGAAGCGCCGTTGTAATAAAGATATCTTTACATGGCATATTAAACATTGAATTTGTTCACCAATCGATATCGCGCAATTCTTCACGATTGTACCGACATAGTTTTGATCGCAACTACGATATTACAGTATTTTCATCGTCGGATAATTTATAGCGGAATTCATTGCGTAAATAATGTAAGCTAACGAATTTCGGTGATTATTCCGTAGTTATTGCCCTTACCCCTTGTTGACCTACGACGATCCCTGAACAACAATGCAAACTTTCTTAGCGAGAATATATGCACTCGCTGAATATTAAAAGAATTAACAATTTAAATAGTGTAGTCTGCCGCACAACTAATACAGCAAGTCGAAAACACCGCTGGAACAACGTTCCATCGTAACCCCCATGTATACAGACATACAGATATATACATACGCACATCGAGGCGGCAGAAGTGGGTACCGAGAGCCAACTAACCATTCAATTTATATTAATGAAACAATTTCTGTTTCGTCATGATAAGAAAAGGGTCTCAATTACGATATTTTCGTACGAACGTAGCCTGATGATAAGTTGCGCAGCGACGGCGGCGGCAGCGACGGCGGCGGCAGCGGCGGCGGCGGCGGCGGCGGCGGCGGTAGCAGCTGCAGCTGCTTTCAGCCAGGGGTTTACAAGATAAAAGAAATAAGTATAATTCGCGTGTTGTTATAGTATAATCCAGCGGCTGCAGGGTTCGTAACGTTAAAGTTACCCGACGAACGAGCTGTAGCTGGAAGAGTTATTATCCTAGCTGCTCCTTTCTCTGCTTGACCTCTCCCACTTCTCTCTCTCTCTCTCTCTCTCTCTTTCTCTCGTGGTTAGTGGAAAACTTTGCGAGATCGATGGTCGCCCCGGTGTTTAAACATTAATAAAAATATGCTCGAATGTTAAAAGAAGACTTTCAGCTTATATCTTTAGTATCGTGGAAATTATTAAACACGCGTTATCTATATATATATCGTTGGATTGGACGTTCCCGATCGTATCGAAAAAATTTGGTTCTGTGTTTACGCGAGAGAACGGTGAACGTTTAAATAAGTAGTACTAAAGTGGTCGATCATAGCATACTCTACCAATGGCAAAAGTTAATAGGTAATGCATTGATTAAACCGACTGGTATTTATAGAAGACGGTGAAAAAGCGGATATTCTCCGAAATTGGATTCTATGAACGCGCGTTCTCCAGCTCAGCGATACATATATTCGCATTATAACACAATTTATCTCATTTAACAATTGCGAGCGACGCAAACAAAACTGTATCCATTTCGTTTCTATAATCTGTCTTCCATCATGGCTTATAATAGCTCGACAAATAGTTGGACATATAACGACGAGCGGCAACAATCCTTTCCACGGGTGAAAAGGCATTAATCGAAGATTAAGGCAATCCCTTGAAGCTCGTGCGCACCACGAAAGCAAATGATTCTGCGCCCTAGGTATAAAAGGACACACAGGACATCCTTCGGTCCATCATTAATAAAGCCTTAAAGGTATGACGACGGAATACACACGAGACCGGGAAGATTTCAAAATAAATAACGCGGCCGGAGCTAGAGAGAACGGGACAGCGGTAGCGCCTCTCTCGCTCTCTCTCTCTCTCTCTCTTGCTCTGCCGTATTATTAATAGTGTTCTCTCCCGCCTTTGTCTTACACACACACACCCACGCACGCTTGGGCCTCCTCCGCCAGATATTAGTATTCAACTCGACGACTCGACAGAGACCGCGGCGCATCACCTCCATACATACATGTATATAAAGTAGCATACGGCCATCAGTTTTTTCCCCAGATCTAAGCTGCGCGCGCGCCGCGGCCGAAATATGATTGCCCAAATTTACGATAGGATATTAATCTGGCGAATTCGGGGCTTGTACCTCGCTCTTTTCGGGCTCTCTGTATATATATATGCAAGAGGTGCTTCCTTAAATGCCGCGGCGGCGAGGAGCCGCAAAAACGCGCGGCATTCTTGAGCGCGCATAATCGAAAAACGAGTGGAGCGCGCGCGGTCATAAAGCGGCAGTTGGCTCTCCAACCACCCGGTGAGCGTAGCTCTTATGAAAAGTACATTAGATGTCAGTATCACGTGGAATATCTTTAAAACGCGCGCCGAGTTCGCAATTTCGACGCCGACGTTGCCGCTGCCTTTTTGCCACCGTGCGCGTCTTCGTGAGAGAGAGAGAATAGCGCAAGATGGCCGTGCCTCCTGCCGTTATACTTACGCAGAAGAGGAAAGATTGAATATGTTGGGGATATTTTTTATTCAGAATCGATACTTTGTAATCCGCTACCGCCGCGCTCACTTTTTAACTTCTGCTCTACACGATTTTTTTCCCTTATACCCATCTACATACACTTTGAGTTTTGCGCATTATTTCATAATCGATTATACCCCGGCGTGGATCTCTCGCGTTTTGCGCGCTAGACCCGCAAGTGTGTGATGCGCCGTTTCTCGCTTCTTATTTCCCCCCACGGCTCTAATTCAACGCTTTATTAGTCATATTAAAGCATGATTCCGCGAGAATTCGCGTTGAGCGCTTTTCGATGGCCGCTCGTTCAAGTTCGCATTATCGATTCCTCGCGTTAAACGATATCCATTGTGCCAATATAATGTTTGGGCAATATTGTGCTTTCCCCGCCGTGAAGCAGTGAAATTTCTCGAATATTCAGCTCTCGACCGAGGATTAGCGAGCATTTATCACGCGCTAGAGAGGAGCAGTTTCTAGCGGGCGCGTTAGGTAATTATTTTTTAGTTGTTGCGTGATAAATAGGCTCTTGGGCGGGAGATGCGGCAGCGGTAAGTATACGCGTTCGCCGCTAAGTATAAGCATTTTACACACTGGAAACTGTATATGCGTAGTTTATCCCGCTAAGCTGCTGCATATTAGGACGCGTATATAACAGAGTCGTATCAGCTCACGCGGTCCCCAAAGTCCATTAGCATGTACGATTATTGCTCGACGCATATATTCCCTCAAGTATTTCGCCCGCATGCTGTAGTGTGACGTTTATTATCAAGATAAGTTATCCGATCTCTCGCTAATCGTCGCGCCATTTTTCTATATACCATTACTCGCGGGTATACCATATAAAAGTTAAAAGTACAAAAGATCGCGAAATGCATATACATTTGGCAGATGCGCACACGCGAACGATAATTTACAGCGAAAGAGACGAAAGAGAGCTCTTTCATTAATAACAAAACGAAAGGCTATGGCCGGGGGAAAAAATTAGCGAAAAAAGTATCCGGCAATTACGGTCGCGTCATTTGTCTAAGCGAAGCTCGTTAAAGTAGCTC
>UELV01087158.1:0-13217 GCA_900490015.1 Megastigmus stigmatizans | reverse complement strand
AGCAAAGTTGTGCACCTAATACATGTAAATATACTTTTGTATTTTCTCCTCAATTCGTCAAAACTTGGTGAATATATTGTCTCCAGGTTCACAATTTCTCGCCCCATGACAGATTCTAGACATTTTACTTTATCTTCCCCACACGCGTAGATTCTTGATGCTCTTTTAGCTATTTCTCGCAGTTGCAGCTGTACCTGTTCAACTATAATATCTCCTTCTATCCACTGTAGACCGTGTAGAAAATGAGAAGTATACTGATTACTGTGGTTTATTTCCTCGGGCAGTTCATCAAATTCGTGCGGCGATTTAATAATCCAGTGTCCAAGAGATCTTTCTCTCGTTAAATTAACTATAGCAATTTCTTTTGGGAAAAAATGGTTATTCCAGTCTCCTAAGCCGTGAATATCTATTACATAATCCATGATTGAGACTACTCTCGAAAGTTTTTCAACGAATACTGACAGCATTGTGCACTCTGCAGTCTTTTTTTGTAGGCTCTCCCCAGCACTTATGCGTTAAAGTCAGTTATGATTTATCGACTTGAATCGATTTCGAGATCGTTATCGTGCTCAGCATAAAGTATACAGTTTATAGTTGATGTGAGAACCTGATCAAATTTCACTTCTATACGTACACTACCATGTTTTACGAGATTTCAATGCATAGCCGAATTAACAGCTAGATCGGATGTCAGATCGAATGCAAAAAGGCAATATTCTCGGTTATAGTCTGAACGTGGGATGTTAATAGACTGATTGAGAAAATGTATACCACAGCCTGAAAATAGGGTCTGGTAAGCTTCGACAAAGGATGGATTTTGACCGTCAAATTTAGGCTCAATTGGTTTATTGGGTACCTGCACACCGTCCACGTAAAGCGAGAGATGATTTATGTAGTAATGCTCAAAATTGAAAAGTATAATATTATCCAGAGTATCACCATGAATACCGCTATGCATAGTAAATGATTTAGCTGTAGCTTTTGTCATAGCATTGGCTTGTGCTAAAATGATACTTGGACTCACTCGTACATGGCGAATAATTAATGATGCTTCTTTGATGTGCACAGTAAATTTATCGTTATCAGCACTGTCCATTAAACAAAAGGCATCCTTACTTCAAACTAAACACAGTCGCAGCTCGACACCATTGTGTAAAAATTTATTCTGATTAAATACATCGCAATGTAAATCTTAAACAAGATCAACCGTTTTTTTTTCCGATTGTAAAATATTGTCTATTTAATAATCCTATATTGCCCTTAGCATCGGTGCGGGGAATATTAGGTAGAGATTCCATATTGCCAGCGGTATCCAGGTACCAGAGCGAACTTGTCAAGTGAGAGGCCGTAGTATCAGCCGAGTAATTGAGTAAAGTCTCTATATATACTCTAATCGGATAGGCATTATTAGGTGGTGAGACGATTTTCTGATTTAAAAACACATCGACCTGATTAAATAATGAGTATAGAAAGTTGTTGACGCCGGCCACTTTGCCGTTTTCCACAGCGTCAGTCGCGATATTTGGTAAAATTTGTACTTTTAGACTGAGCATAGTATGCACAAGATTTAGATACTCCTCGCCGCCGGGTACTATGAATTCTAACGGACCATCGTCGCTTAGAGAAGATACAGGTTTATAATGAACGAATTGAGAGCTCTCTAAAGATGTCTGCGTTGGTGGTAATATAAATAAATCTAATTCGGATTTCATGCATTCGAACGAATTTGAGTGTAGAAAAGCCATAATTATTATTATTTAGGTCCAAAAATATCAGTTACACTACGTAGAGGTTGTTTTTTCTTGCTGCTATTCTTTTTACGCCCTCGCTTACTTACAACGTTTGTACGCCTCTTCTTCTTATGCTGTTTTCGACTGTGCACTGCTGAACAGTTCTTGATGGACTGACGCTTTCGTTTTTACTGCCTCGTTTATATCCCGATCCTTTCATTATTTCTGAAATTTTCTTCACTGCTTTCCTTTTCAGATTTTCTCCCGACTCTCGCACTCGTCTGCGTACAGCCTGCTTAAAAGTAGTACCGCTGTTGCCAATGTCATCCAACACATGTACACCCGCTCTAATAGCCTCTTTACCAACTGCTTTTATCCCACTGGTAACATAAGGTAGTACTTTACGAAAAAGACCACTGAGAAAATTGCCTATACCATGTCCGCGCTGATAAGCAGATCCAGAAAACACTCGTCTCGCTCCGCTGCCGCCAATCTGATCAGTGTAATAAGCTGTGTAATGAACTATTCTTTGGTAAATTTTTTTCTTAGTGAATACGCTTAAAGTAAAGTGTAACAGTCAACGTTCCGTACTCAAATGGTATATATTTTCCATGCTGATCTCTTCTATCTATAATAACATTCTGCAGTGTATTATTCAATAGAGGTATGTAATTGATTGGTGAGAACTGTTTTACCATAGTGGGTCCTAATCTGTATTTTGTACTGTTGAAACAGACTATACGAAGAAGTGCTGCTTGTGTGTCACCTACTGTATAGGGTAGACATATATCTGTATGTATGTAGAGCTGATCGGTTATAGCCCGTGCCAGAGAGGCAGGTCTATCACCAGTGACCGTAAAACCTTTGGACTCTTGACCGCGCAGCGGGTTTAACGAGATACTATTTGTGAGTCTGTAGGCCTCTTTCTCGAAACCGAATATTCGTGTGATTTTCTTATTAAAAGGTACGTAATGAGCATTCAGGCACTCGCACACTCTACGGATGGTGTAAAAACCTTTTTTCTTCTACGATGGACCAAGCTGTAAATGCTTATTAAACTCATTAGTATGATTTATGGCATGAACTAAATCTATAATATTTTCATACACTCCAGAGGGGAAAGAACAGTCATAATACGTAGCGTCGTTAAGATCTACCGGATTCTGTGGCGAATATAAATAATTACTCTCATGTTCTTGTATCTGTAGCATCGAGCATGGAATTTGAATTTCAGTTAATCCAGCACTCCAGCTTCCCTGTAATCTGATTTCGTGAGATAAATGCGTGGTAAAACAACTTGTTATATTATCTGGATAGTATAACATACTACTGTTACTAGGTAGCACCAGATAAAAATCATCATCATACATATTGACGCTCAGATCTATGTAATCTTGTCTGCCTTAATCCAAGAGTTAAACTTTTCAGGATAACCGTACGTACCACTTTACTAAGACCGCTTTCTTATTTCCACGCCCCTTGCTCTTAATTACACGTTCAATTTTAAATTTAAAATTCTCTGTTACACGTTTATGGCCGACTTGTACTAATTCTTCAGGATAAAAAAATCCATCTATTTTCTCACCCTCTAAATCAGTTAATTCATATGTGTACAAATTTTGCTGTTTTGAAACCCGAGAAACTTTGAATATCTCCTCACTATAGGTCTTCTCATAACCTTTTATGCGACTGATGCGTACATAAGAACCAAGCTCATATATATGAGTTCGACTTCGTCGGCGCTGATTCAGAGACCGCTTCCTCAAATTTTCCCGAGCAGTAGCCGCATTGTAAAAGTTCACTTTGACAGGTATCATTTTTGTACCTGTGTGCAGCGTATGATTGTAGGCTTTGACGATATTTTCTAGTGCATCTATATATTTATGGGTATTTTTATAAGTGAAATATCTATACATACGTTCTTTAAGTGTACGATTTAAACGCTCTACTACTGCTGCTTTTATATCGGGATTTCGAGCTACACGAAACTGTATATTACGTTTCTTAAGAAAATCTTGAAACTGTGATCCTGCAAATTCTTTTCCTTTATCCGTCTGCACCATTATAGGCACGCGACCATTTGATCTTTTGCGACGCTGCGAGCGCTTTTATCACGGAACATTTCAACCTAAGCGCACTTACTGAGCACGTATATGACAACTAGAATGTAACAATAGCCATTATTATAAGTTTTGAGAGTCTACATGTCGCACAAGTCCATTTCCCAATAATCGTCAATATTTGTAACATTATAATATAATCGCGGAAATCTTCTATGAAGAGGTCGGTGTAATGTATAAGCATCTTGATTACTTAACCAATTATATACACGTTTCTTCTCTTTCTGATTAATTTTGATCAAATGACGTGCATCGGCGTAGCCGACATTGTCGGAAGTCACGTAATATCTTTTTTCGTACATGTTCTCTTCTAATAGTCTCATCTAATTCGTTAACTTTAACCACTTTGTTTGCGTATGATTTACTCCCTTGCGTTGAGCTCTCAGCGGCGGCAGCGGTCTGTATAATGCTTCATCCAAATTACTTATATTTGTTCAGCTTTTTCTCTTTGCGGCCCGACGTTCAATTGGTCTTAATCCTTGTATGAGTTTCAGCACTGTTTCATTACCGACCAAATTCATCGGTGTTTCGGTCCCTGCAATGAATTTAGCAATTTCGGCTCTACCGGTCACTTCTACATTACTTTTTTTATTTCTCAGGATATCGGTCACAAGTTCTACAATATTTGAATGTGGTATTACTTTGCCATCCAGTGTGACAGTTCCTGAATTATCCCATTTCAAACGGTAAGTACCTACAGTTTTCCAGTGTTTCAATAATAAAATTCCTTTTCTCTTATATGTTTTGGGCACAGTATCGAGTATTGTCTCTTCGGAAATTGGTGCTAATGTGGCCTCCTCAATTTCTTGCTTCAATTCGTTTATACCATCTCCGCGTTCTACTTTTTTTAAATGAAGATATCTGTAGTATGAAGATATTTCTGAGCCTTTTCTTTTTCCTCGCTCTTAGAGTGTAAAATATCATGCATTTCAGTATCGAGTCGTGAAAGAGTAACGCCATTCGTTTGTACACTATGTTCGATATCTAAAACTTTCTGATCATTGCGAATATTTTCTCGCTGCTGCTGCTGCTGATGATGATGATGATGATTAGTAGCAGTCGAATACTGAATAGCACCGTGCTAATGAGCATCCTCAGGCACAATGATCATTTTACGCACGTGCTCCGTGCTTTTGTCACTCCGACTGGGTAGGTGCAAATATTTTTGAAAATAATGTTACTAAAATAGGTGCTAATAGTAGTGGCAGAAAACCGCCGCCTCCCTAAATAATAGTACCTTTCTTACTACGCTAGCTTGCTGCAGTTACTGTTCTATTCTTTTTAGTTACGAGCTTGCGCAAAATCTTTTTATACTCTTTTAATCGTGATTTTTGAGAATTTTTCAACTTAACAACACCTTGTAAAGCGATAAGAGCGCACTCACAAATACAGCGAATTAGACTTTTATCGGCTGAGCGAATCAATGCTAAACGCTACTGGCCATCAGCGTGACAAAGAGCATTTAAAACAGCAACACACTTTTTCATAAAATGACGTGGTATACAGTCTCGATGGCTCCTCAACGATGTTTTCACAGCCATAGTTACTCTTACACTGGCCTATATGTACCGAGTACACGGTTATTTTAACGAAATTTAGAATGATATTTTCGTTATAGACATAGTGGGTTTTATCGCCGGGAAAAATAGCTGTTCGAAAACGACATTCCTCCTTTGTATTCTGTTTTAAATCCAATAAAAGATAATCGTGAGCCATGGCTGTACTGTCGAGATAAGCTTCCTGTAAGAATTTTGGATCCTCTGGATAGACTTGACGAACCAGATACTGAATCTGAGCATGATAGCGCGGATTTTTAAAAATAACAATATAATTTGCATTCAATGATATATCGCGTTGGCCCCTGCCTTTGTGAAAAAGATTTTGCGTAATGAATATAACACTGATATTTTTATCATGACTACCCTTTGTAAATAAATCAAGTATAGTATTGTTTGACGATTCACACATCAAGTCGTCGATTACTATTAATTTTTTCTTCTCGTTATCGTTAGAATAGTCGGATGCCTGAGGTAGACCTTCACGAAATTCTATTGAATTATCTGTATAATAACGGGGCAGTAAAAGTTCAGTTCTATAAGCCTCCTGCCACTCGGCATAATACAATAATATTCTGTCAAACTTGCAGTCACAAATACTTGTAAGCGCGGCAAGAAATCGTTCAACAAAAACGGTTTCTCCACAACCCGTCGGACCACTCACGATACACGTAAAAGGATGTTTCCATCGTGTATCCATCTTACTGACTGAGCGTTTCAATGATTCTAGATTATTTAAATTAAATTTTTACGCAGACACCAGCGCCGGCAGCGGCGGACCCGGACGCGCAAATTAGCCTTTCAAACGCGTGTCCCGCGGCGCGCAGCTTAGCTTTTAGAGCGCGCGGTGCGCAACTTAGCTTTTAGAGCATGCGATGCGCAGCTTAGCTTGTAGAGCGCGTAACTTAGCTTTTACAGCGCTCGCGGCCGCGGAACTTAGTTTTTAGAGCGTGCATATTAGCTCTAGACATGCGCAAATCAGCTTTACAGCGCGTGTCGGTCAAGTAAATCAAATTAAGAACAGAACTAAACAATAGGAAATAATTTTTAAGAGGAGGAGAGGGGATAAAGTTAAGAGAATTTTATATAAGATTAGAAAAATAAAATTTATTATATTTATAACATAGTTTATATACATTTTAAATACAAATATATACAGTAATATTTAGCTTGTTTTGTAGCCGAAGGGTAAGGAATATTGAGGTGTAACATAACGCCGCTTTTTCAATGCAATAGAACAAGTTTTAGTTGCGTTAATTGTCACAACTTCGTGCATATTAGTTCAATGAATCGCTTTGAATTTTAATCTTATATTTCTATACTCTGCGCACTCATCGGCGGTAGTCTCTTGCATGCAATTCTGTGTGGCATCTAATAATTTTTTAGCACTATCAAAATTTATTTTCTGTCCATTAGAAAAGTTCAGTCTTATACCTTTGATTTTACAACATTCAAACTTTTTATCACCATTCTCTGATAGATAAGCGCAAAATTTTGGTCCGCCCACTCGACTAGAATATGTTCACGAATGCCGCACGATGCACAAATTTTCGAAATATCCTCAGAGTTAATACAGTCATAGCACGCTTGTTGCACAATACAAAGATTTGGTACATGTATTGTTGTGCTCGGATGATCTTTATAAGGGGTATCTTGCCGTGTCTCGAAGTCATAAAATATAAAAAGGTTCTTTTTTGCCTTTTCCGGCACTACAAACATACTTCTCACTACACTCTTTTTGACACGCTGTATATAACAAAGCTCATTCATATCGTGTCTCTTGCGGCACATCTCACACCACTTACTACCACACACATGCCTAGAATTATAAATATTTACACGTTTACAACGTACATTACAGAATTTCACAATGTCGCATAATTTTTTATTTTTACTTTTATACGACCCGTCCTTTTTATGGTTATCGTAACAGGTTTGACAGAGAAATATCCTATTACATTGGGCACATTTTCTGGTGTCTTCGACCGTCGGGCAGGCAGGGGTCACAAAACATCTTGGGCACTGCTCCGAACATCTGTGAGCATCGACACGCTTGTAACCTTTGTTACAGTAACCACAAAAAATCGGCTACGAGCAGCCCCCGTCAGATTTAAAATAACATCGTAATGTTTCATTCGAGTATCGAATAATAGGTTTATTACGCCAGTTATTTCTCCGTGTACATGCGCACGCCCGTCAAAAATGCTGGCTCGCCATTACCTAAACTTAATCTATCATAGACTACGATAACTATATTACGCTGGGCGTAGTATTTTTGAAATAAATCTAT
This sequence comes from Megastigmus stigmatizans, assembly GCA_900490015.1. Classification (NCBI taxonomy): domain Eukaryota; kingdom Metazoa; phylum Arthropoda; class Insecta; order Hymenoptera; family Megastigmidae; genus Megastigmus; species Megastigmus stigmatizans. The sequence continues at coordinate 5,521 of UELV01087158.1, read as the reverse complement.
TTCAAAAATACCACAACCTCTTTCGACACTTGCACCAAGTATCAAGAGATCTGCGCCATTCTTTTGCAATATTCTACGACTATCGCGAATCTGACTCCAAATCTCTCGAGATTCGAGAGATTCAGAGTTTTTCCCTCGCAGGTACTCTTCTCCCACCACCAATGCTCGCGGCAGACATTTGTTGTCATTATTTTTTATGGTTAATATAGAACGCTGACCTATAGGATCTACTGTTAAAGCTTTTTTTCGAAATCCCTGCCCGGCAGGTACATTTACAATTGTTACAGTTAAGATAAAAGTATCGTCGATTTGAAAAGACTGATTGCTTTGAACTAAACTACTAATTAAAAACCACAAGTCGTGATGTGAAAAATGCTCAACCGGTCGTAAAGAAAGGCCAGCCGGGCCTTGTTCAAAACTCCGACTTCTAACGCTTAACCCTATAATATCATGAGACTCTTTCAAGCTTACGATATAAGCGTGAATGTCCGTCATAGCTAATTCGAGCCATACAATAGGGTTAAGGTTAATTGGTGATGGTAGAATTTTTAATAAAAGTTTTGTACCTGTTACGCCGAATCTACGCATGTGTTCCCGAGTATTTTCATATATAATGAAATGCTCCTCCTCCTCCTCCTACTCCCTCTCCTCCTTCTCCTCCTCCTCCTCCTCCATAGCAGTTGTATCGCTGCCGCCGCCTCCTACTTGCGTAGCTTCATCCGTTGACGAAGAATCAGCGTCCATCGTCTCCAAAGGGGGAGATAAGTGCGTGTTGGTATTGCATGTATCGTCAAATGAGGAATCAGCATCGTAACAAGACGTATCGGGTATACTTGTTGATGAGGAATATGAGGATAATGGGTAGACAGTGTCACACGAAGACTGATTTACTGTAAAAAATTTATTAAAAAACTATAAACTTTTTTATAACAAAAAACTAATTAATAAATATAAACTTATTATAATTAATAGTAACTTAATATTAAAGTATTCTTCAGATGGCCACGCAAAGCTTTTTGACACGCGCTCTAACACATCTGTAATTCCTCTATAGAGAGCATTGAAAATTGAATTACTGTCGAAAATTACGTCGTAAAACCATCTTAATTTCTGAGCGCGCCGAACAGGTACAACTCTTTGTACCTTTGCAATAAGCGTGGGCAGAGCTTTTGCAAGATACTCCGATGCCCGGTGAAAAACTTTAAGAAAAAAAATAGACAAAAATAAATAAATAAATAAATAAATAAATAAATAAATAAATAAATAAATAAAAAGGTAAAAACTCGAATATTGTCAAGAGATAGAAAAAATATTAAGAATATTTATTACTTACGTTCGTTAATTTGCTGATCCCTTCGGCTGTGCTGGTCAAAATGATGGTATCTTTCCTGCTCACCCGGTCGATTGTAAAAAAAGGCGATTTCCGTTTCGCTCTGGAGCCTCGTGAAAAAGTTCTCAAGAATATCCATCCTTTAACCTCTCGGCTCTGTCCCTCCTCCCATCGGGATCTGTTGTACATGTGCAGTTTTCGGATTGTAGCGTTCCAGAAATTCTTTAATCCTTGCGACCATATCGTGAACCCCTTCTGCAAATTGCGACACTGCATCGGGAAAAGATATATTTTCCGGCACAAGTATATTTTCCGGCACATGTATATTTTCTGACGCAAGTATATTTTCCGGTGCAGGGTCGGCCTCGATTCTATCCTCCTCATCCATAGGCAAAACTGAAAATAAAAAATAAAACTATTACAATTTCATTCCTCTAATAAATATTTTTTAGTATATTACGCCACTAAGGAGGAAAAAACGGCCCAGAATTAGGATAAATTGACACGCAAACCGAAGGAGAGCACGAGGCTGTCCAAGTTTCCTCTCAAGTAGTGTATACTAATTTTTTTCGCCTAGCGAGGACAAAAGTGCCACTGTCTCAAACAGACCACGGAAGAGAATGTGATACTTTTGGCCCACTAAGCAAAAAAGTACTTTTATTGCCATCAGACTTTCAGCAGCTATATAAAAAAAAGTTTTTTAGTAAAGAATTACATAATGCTTTATTTTAATTATATTTTCAAGAACAAATATTTTTACTTACCACAATGTTCCTCGTAGCATCTGACCAATACAGCAACCGCTGGCACATTTTCCAGTCCTCGCTCTTGCAGAAACTCTACAGCCGTCTTCACGACAACGTTAGAACTTTTAAAAATTCTTGTGAAGAAAAAATTTATTTTTCTAGGACCCGAGCAACAACTAAGTAGAAATCGAAACTTTCGATTCAGCTCTGGGCACTGAAGTACCTGTAGGCGATCACGCCACTGCCTATTGCACTTCCGCGCTACCCCCGGATCGTCGTGCGCTAATCGCAATGCTACGCGACAAATAATTCTCCTAAAAGAATCTTCTGCCGCGTTATACATAGCACCATCGATATTGCTCCTTGGACGTTTCGCATCGTAACTGACTTTTCTACGGAAATATGTCCCTTTATATACCCTGCAAGGCCCATGTATGGCTATGAAAAATCATCTTTTCTCACTCTAATGTTTTTCTGTATGTATTGTAATACAATGTTAATAAAAAGCAACCGAATTTTCTATTAGGATTTTAAATACATGAATCTCAAAATATTTTTCCACTTGAGTCGAAAAATTTACAATACAGACCAAGAAGTTATCAGAAAAAAATAAGATTTGTATATATTTACTAGTATTTTTCTCAGTTATAAACTCCAATGACTGTTAAACATTAAGAAATATTACTTATGTCGACTGTACTCTACTATAAACTGACAAAGATTTTTCTATTGGTCTTACAGTCTAATCAATATTAATGGGCAATCAGATTGCCCTTATTTATAATCACCCTCGCAGAATCTGAAATAAACTTATATTTAAACCTGAAAAAACATATATTAGTAAAGGACAATCCGATCGCCCCCCACCACCCAAACGCCCTGCGTTTCGAGCCCGCTCCGGCTCCTCCTCAGGGACTGAGGACAATGACTGTTTATGACCTAGTCTGTAAGGTTTGACACACTCGTCGTCACATTTTCCCTGTATTACATATATACAATTATGTGTATAAAATATTTATGAGTGCTGGAGCAGAAAACTGTTTCTATTCAATATATGAATAGAGCCTTTGTTTAACAATTTTAGATTGTATCGTTCACAGAACATATTTACGACTTCTGTAGATATAATGGCCCCCAATCAATGCGTAAGCAAACCATTCTTAAATGGGTAAAACTTTAAATACATGTCTCGTATGCTTCACACTACAGGACCGTAAGTTCTTTTTACACATAAACGTGTTCCTTTATAAAAAAAAAAAACACAGCTTGCTCAGAGCATGTGTTTGAAAAATACGTTTTCTCGCAAAGTACAACGTACTATCGAGGGTTCTTTTTTACACATCAATGTGTTCCTCTTTTAAATCTTATCCCAGGGAATTGATGGATGATATTTATGAACCTCGTAGCTAGAAAAACTCAAATACACAGTCAATGCAGCCATGTGCTACAAAATATGTGCTTTTTTTAAAATGGTGAAAATTTTAATATATGTACTACAAGATAATTTCAAGAGCTCAAATTTTTTCAACGTCTACGATCTTTTGTGCTGTTGTTTTAAAAACTATAAGAAAAGGTTAGAACCATTGACGGATTATTTTTATGATCGGCGTAAGGAAATGCATTTTGGAGCATCGATATAGTTGATGAAAATATTAGCCTAGTAAACGTCTGTTATGGAGTAGTAGAAAAAAGGTCTCACAAATATAGGTCCATTGACCTCTCTCACGACAGGGTCTGGGGCACATCATCTAGGTCATAAACACATACTTACTTTGAAAAATACTTGAAGATAGCCGCATCTGTTATGCTGAAATGTCGTACAACTCTGAGGGTCTAAGACTTGTTTGTATACAGAATCCCTACACCTACTGTTTATGTAAATAACAAATTAATTATTTTTATCTTAAGTACTTGTTTATATAAACATTCCATTAAGCTACTGTATGTTTATATAAATAAACACTTAAGATTAGGGTAATTACCTTGACCTAATTCAAGATGGCCGCCGTTTGTTATGACTCCCCATACCAGTCCACTTACTACTCACACCTCTCGCCAACACCAGTATGTCCGACGAGCAGCAGTCCGAGTGCACGAGTTTGTTGCAGCCGATGCAAGGCAACGTTTGACCCGTTTGTCTAGGGACTGGTTTCAGATACGTGACGGGCTGCTTCTTTATCATAACGACAAGAAGAACATAATAAAACCCACGAAAAAGTGATATTGGTGGGTCTGGGGGATACCATTAGTCAGTACTGCACGTATCCACTCCACCAAGTAGCAAGGCTGATGTAGCAAAAAATTTCAGGAAAATGTAGAATATTTCCCGGCATGAAGGTAGCTGGCGCAGTCATATGTATAACTGGTTTCGTGCCCAGTCTCACGCGTGTTACAGAATTTGCCGTCGCCACCTAGCGGGGGCCCTCGCAGCAAGATGTATCTGGTACCATCTAAAAGCCACAATGAGCGACCAGAAACACAGAAAAGTCTATCATGCAGAAAAATTTATGCGAAAACCCGTGCGAAAACTGCGCAGGCGCTAGTCAGTGCGGTGAAGGACGTAGCGAAAATTGAGGCAGTATAGCCAACCTTTAGAAGTGTAATTTTGGGCAGGTCTGCTAGTTTTCGACAAAAAAAAAGCAGGCGTGAGTGAGCTCGAGACCTAACCTCAAAAGTCAGGGGACTGAGAAAAACTTAATGAGTACTCACTTTCACGTCCAAAAAACAGCCCGCCTCCAATGCCACGAGCAGCCGAGCATCCAACAGTGAGAATGCCACGCTTGTATCCTTCCCGGTGAAAAAGCGTCGCCGACTTTGCCAGAGCCGTGGGGAACACTAACAGGCTGATCCGCCAACCATCAAACCGAGATATATATATGTTTATTTGCAAATTAATATAAAACTTGGGAGGCTAAGATGGCGGTCGCCCAGCAAACACGTGTAAAGAGTGCATGCTCGAAAAAATAGAGTAGAAAGTGAATTTAGAGGAAAATTTGAGTGCTAGTGAGCAAAATAAGGGAAAATGTAATAAAAGCTTCGGTTTTAAAAGAGTTGGGAAAGAAAGATAAAGTCAATAAGAGAAGAAAGTACGGAGAAAATCAATAATAGAAAAGTGAGGTTAGAAAGGACTGGAGAAATGAGGGGTAAGGAAGATTGGAGGCTGAGAAATGGGATATATAGAATATTAGAGGTAATGAAAAGAGAAATAAAGAAAGGAAGAGACACAAGGGGGAAAATTAAAATGGCGAGGAAAATATTGGAAGATGCACTAAAGGAAATACAGGAAGATAGAGCGGAGATAAAAGAGCGTATGGAGGAGAGCATGAAAAGGAATAACAAATCAACAAAGGAGACAGAGGAAAAGGTGAAAAAATGCCAGGAAGAGATGGAAAAACTAAAGCAAAAATGGGAAGGACACGAGACCAGGTGCAAAATCGAACGGAAG
>UELV01087119.1:0-12995 GCA_900490015.1 Megastigmus stigmatizans | reverse complement strand
AGCGTGTTGGTGTGTGTGTGAGTGAGCGCGATTTTGAGCCGACTACTCCACCACCGAGAGAGCTGCACTGGATCTGCAGGCCAGTGCAACTTGCATTTGCTGCGGAGCGCAACATCGAAGAGTAAGTACTGATCCAGTACTCTTGCGGCGGATCGCAAACGGCGATCCGCGTGTGTATGTGTGCGCGTGTTTCCCGCGAAAAAGCCTTCTCGGTTCGCGAGAAACTTTGTAGTTTTGACATTGTGTAACGAATACTAGAATATATTCATATCGTTAAACTAAATTCTCGCATTCGTCATTGTAGTAGAGATTGTTCCCCTTTTGTTCCCGCGATTACCGCCGCCTCCACGGGCACAGTGGAAACGCGTTTCCACTGTACAGATAAAACTGAGTAGCTGGCATCGTGAGCGTAACACGGCGCTCACGATCGAGAGTCCGATCAATGGAAAGCGAGACTCGTCAAGAGAGTCTCGCATTTGTACGAGAGCTGTTGCACCTAAACATCGGGGAGAATCACGTGTAGATTTTCCCGCTTCATCGTGTAGGAAAGGTAGGAGTGTGTAGTACACCGGTACTGCACACCGAATAAACAGCCCCGTTACAACTGGCGCCCCGAACGTGTTCGGCTACGGGAGAATAGGCGCGGAATTAATGCAGAAAAAGTGTGCTCGGAAAATCGTGATAGTAAGAGATATTATTTCGAAATAATATTTCGAGCGCGAACTTCCGAGCAACGAATATCGAGAAGGCACGCGTAGCGAAGTATTCAAAGTCAGCGCGACTTTGTTTACATCGGCCGGGAGGACTGTAAAAGCCCCAGCACGTGTATGCTGGATAGTGAGTGTGAGAGCGAGAGATAGCGCAAACCCCAGTGCAGCGCAGGCAAGTGTGCCGGCTGCTACGCCCGAGAGAGTCGCGAGGGGAGCGCTTAGCTCGATAGCCAGCGGCATCGAGCCAGCGCGAGCACAGGCGCATAGGTGTAACGGCCGAAAATATTAATTTAATTAAATTTGAATTAATATCGGCGTGTGCTCGCGTCTGGAGGCTGTGTACAGTGGTATGTGCTGTACACAGCAGATATAGTGGTGTGCTAGCGCCGGATATTATTAATCAATAATTATAATTGTTTTTTAATAATTGTTATAAATAATTTAGCGGCGGGGTGCTTCACTCGTCCAAGTGAGTGTATCGAACGAAGAAGAGGGTGGATTATTTAATAATAATCCACCTGTTGTAAAGTAAAAAGCTGTCTGTAAAACAGTTCAAAATTTTTTTTTTACTGATTTCAAAATTGTTTTTATGTAAAAATTTTAGAAAAGAAGACGAGTGAGGTAAATCACGTTATTGTGATATATTGTTTGTTAGCGTTTGTTTTTTTTTTAGCGTTTTCAGGGAATCGCGTAACAAATAGTTAGAAAGTTTAGCGGAAAAGTGCTTTCGGGAGGGGATTAAATAAAATTCAGAGTTTTTGTTGTAATCCATTATATCAATTTGCAATTGTTGAAATAATTAAAAATTTTTTTTTATGATAAATAGAATTTTTGATTAAAGATAATTCGCATAGAGAGCGAATTACTCCCGAAAGGACGTGGAATCGATCTCAGCGCACCACTAGTAGGATTCGAACGTGCGACCTCAAGTGAAAAAAAACGTGTAGACACAAGGGGTTCGAACGCGCACAACAAGAAAAGTTCGAACGGAAGAAGAGTTCGAACTTGTGCGAGTCGAAGTTCGAATCCAGAGTATTCCTGTTGAAGGAAGTACAGACCAAGTGAAGTCTGTGCATCCGAAAAGCCCGAAAAAGTGCACTGGCAAGTAAAGCTAGTGTACCTGAACTCATACAGCTCGAGCAGAAGCAGGATTCGAACTCGGGAGTTCGAGATTCGAACCCGGCAAAAGTCGGATCCTTGCTCGAGCGGATCTGGAGAGGTGCACTAGAGCGAAATCTAGTGCACTGAGTGAGATTCGAACTCGAGAATTCGAGATTCGAGCACCAGATCAAGAGCGATTTTGGAAATTCGGCGTCGATTCTGGGAAATATGGCAGATACGACGCTGAAAGCACTAGAGGGCTGGTGCTATGGAATAGAAGAGGAAGACCTGGAGGAGGCGCTAACGGAATTGCAGCTTAGTCGCCAGGGTCTTCTCAGCAGCCGATTTTGAGCCATCTGGGGAATCAGATGTGCTCAAGACGCAGATGAAGCGCGAAGATCTGCGGAGAGCTTATATCGAGGGAAAAGCCTTCGAGGTAACTGGATCCACGATTTACGACGAAAGCGTAAATCAGAAGGGGTTACACCCATTACAAATGCTGCTAGTGGATCCAGTGGTAAAAGCCAGCAACGAGGAGCGAACAGGACAGCTGTATAAGCTCAACGCGCCGCAGCTGGAAAAGGAGCTTCAACAGAAGAGTTCAAACACGGAGCAGATCCCGGTCGAACAGACAGAAAGGCCGATTAGGGAGTGCGATGCCGATAGCGTGACGGATGGGTCTGCTACGGGTGACGAGGTGCAGGAAGCAGCACCTCCAATGGTCTTCACAGGACCTCAAGCGGGGGATATCATGATGATATTCTCAGAGATAAAGAAGCAGATGAGATTGCTCAATGAGAGGGCCTCAGAGATCTCTCGTCGTTGCACAGCGCTGGAAGGAGCGGCAAAGACTCCATGCGCGTGCAGGCAGAGTGGCAGCGATTGTCGGTTTAAGCCGTCAGCGCAAGAGGTCGAGGTGAACCAAGGGAGGAAAGAGCTCCGAATAGCCTCTAGTACGAGACTAGAAGGCAGAGGTTCATCGAGACCGAACGCCACTGGTTTTGGCCTGCATCCGGAGATGCAGGCTGAAAAGGTCTCAGATAGGCGACCACAGGTGGAATCCTGGAAATAGCAGCCTATTAGAAGAGACGCAGGCGCGCACGAAAGCGCAAATCGTTTCAAATGCTACCAGTGTAGGCACAGCCTGGGAGAGGGGGAATCTCTCCGGTGCTTATGCACCAGTGAAGGATAGCAATGAAACGATGGATCTGAGTGCTAGCGATAGACTCAGATCCAATACCCGATTTATTTCGGGAGCCAGCACATAAACACGACACGCAGGTCGAGATGTTGGCCAGATCGTTAGACGATGGCAAGTTCGATTCTCGGGGGAGAAGGATCAAAGTATTGAGGTATTTCTGACCCGAGTAGAAGAGTGTCGTGTGCTCGTTGATCTGACAGAGGAGGAGCTGTTGTCCTCTCTGTCAGAGTTACTAGCAGGTGTCGCGGACATTTGGTATAGAAATGGTCGCGACAAATGGAGGACATGGTCCGAGTTCTGCTCTGCCGCCAGGAGGTGGTATGGACTGAATAAGGGGTTTCAGCAGAGGTTGATAGCTGAAGCTAACGCACGCACCCAAGGCCAAGAAGAGCCTGTGCGTGTCTTTATCACATGCCTGTAAGCAATAGTGCTGAAGCAGGTCCCAGTGCCTTCGATAGAAGCGCAGCTGGACCTGATGCACCGTAATATGCTGCCAAAATTGCAGTGTATGGTGCGTCGAGCAGAAGCCCGTGACGTTGAGTCACTCTTGGAGCTGGCGCAGGAAGCTGAGCTAATAAGCACAGCAGGAGAGGCGTTTCGACCTCCACCGTCGCCACAGAAGACGGTGATGCCGGAAGTGGCATATAAGAAGCTTCAAAAGCTTCCGAAGGCCAAATCGTTAGTCTCTGGAGTGGATACGAAACTGGCAGCAGTAAGCCAGTATCAGCCGGAGACAAAAGCATTCGCTGAGCTCCTCAAGGAGGTCAAGACGCTGACCGAGCAGGTCAAGCATCGGGCGCGGAGTAAGTCTCCGGAAGCACCGACGAAGCGACAGGGCTATCGTAAGCCCCAGGGACGACCTAGCTCTCCATTAACAAAGGAAGCGAGAGAAGAGCCTGGTTAGCGTAGAGTTCCGGCTAGACCTCGGCAGACGTGGAAGCAAATGAAATGCTATACGTGCGAGAAGCCGGGGCATAGGGCTAAGGATTGCCGAAGTAATATGGCGGGAAACGGAAGGAGGAGCGCGCAGTAAAGGTCGCTGCGTCTCCTACGATCCCGCCAAAGGCCTCTAAGTCGGCTAGAAAGGTCGACAGAAGTTGTTCAGAAGTAGTAAATACTTCTGAACAGCGAGAGGAATCGTCAGAGCAATATTCGGATCTTGATGAAAGTGAGGACCGATGGTTGTTGCAAGTCAGCATCGGTGGATATAGGATTCGAGCATTGTTTGATCCTGGAGCATCACGCATAGTAATGGGATCTGTAGGATTACAGATCATCAGTGCGTGCGGTCGAGAGCTTCGATCAAGCTATGGCAGAGGTGCGAGAATGGCAAACGGTCATTACTCCGCCATCGTAGGCTATGTGAGTCTACCGTTCGAGATAGCAGGGATTCAAAAGGACGTGACAGTTGCGATATTACCAGAGTTAGATGCAGACTGTTACGTCGGAGTGAATTTCACAAGATTGTTCAAAGCGGTATTGAATCCTTGCAAGAACCAATTGTTCTTCAAAGATGAGAACAAATATGTGGATCTCGAGCTAACTGGACTCAGCGAGAGCAGAGTCACAGCTGTGTCTGCCATCGGGCTCGCTGACGTAGGGTCAACTGAGCGAGAGCAACTGGATCAGTTGCTGGATCACATGATTAGGCCGCCGGAACGTATCCTCAGATGTACTACGCTCGCTGAGCATGAAATCGAGGTATACACCGCGCAGCCGATCAAACAGAAGTATTATCCTGTCTCGAAAAAGATCGATGAGGAAATGCATCGTCAGGTAAAAGAATTACTCGAGACTGGAATAATCGAACCGTCTGACAGTGATTGGTCAAGCCCTGTTGTGATGGTGAAAAAGAGTAGCGGTAAATATAGGATGTGCATCGACTTTCGCAAAGTCAATCAGTGTCAAATGAAGATGCATATCCGTTGCCTTTCATGGATCAGATTTTGCGCAAGCTGCAGTCAGCTAGATATATCTCTACGCTTGACTTGAGTAGTGCGTATCATCAGATTCCACTCAAGCCTGAATCGAAGCCCATAACAGCGTTTACTGTACCTGGTATGGGCCTCTTTCAATATACTCGGCTACCGTTTGGATTATGCCAAGCTGGAGCGACTTTCCAAAGACTCATTGACAAAGTCATTGGATCGGAGCTCGAGCCATATGCCTATAGCTACTTGGATGACATCATCATCGTAACAGAGACGTTTGATGAGCATCTAAGGAGGCTCAAGCAGGTGCTCAAACGCATCGATGATGCAGGTCTCACTATCAACCGTGAGAAAAGTGTATTCTGCCAAGAAGAGGCAAAATATCTCGGTGTGATAGTGAACCGAGATGGATTTCGGCCCGATCCTGACAAGATCGCGCCGATTATGGAATATCCTGCTTCCAGAAACCTGAAGCAACTCAGGAGTTTTCTAGGGATGGCATCCTGGTATCGTAAATTCTTGAAAGATTTTGCCACGATCGCCGAGCCACTCACTCAGCTTTCAAAGAAAGCGAGGAAGTATGAGTGATTCGAAGAGCAGTAATTGGCTTTTTGTCAAATAAAGGCTTTGATTGCGCCTGCTCCAGTGCTACAGCGACCACAAGCTGATGTGCAGTTTGTAGTACAAACTGATGCCAGTGATACTGGATTAGGAGCAGTACTTCTCCAGATGATAGATGGAGAAGAGAGGGTGCTCGAGTTCGCCAGTCGAACTCTAGCCCAGGCCGAATGAAACTATAGCGTGACAGAAAGAGAATGTCTCGCTGTAGTATGGACCATTAGGAAATTCAGACCATACATTGAAGGATATGAGTTCAAGGTGGTTACTGATCACAGAGCTTGCGTTGGTTGTACAGCCTGCACAATCCAACGGGTAGGCTAGCTCGATGGGCCTTGGAGTTGCAAGGCCATAAGTACACGGTGGAGCACCGGAAGGGCGCTCTCAATAACGTATCGGACGCCTTGTCTCGTATGTACGAGAGCGCCGAACCTGATATTTGGCCAATATCTTGGGGTGATGACACTCAAGATGAGTGGTATCTCCACTGGGTACAGAAGGTTGAAGAAGATCCCACCAATAACCCGAGTTATAAGGTTATAGGTGGGCAACTGTACCTTTACCAACCAAATGAATGGCTGATGGGCACGATCGGCGATGATGAAGCCTGGAAGCTCGTTGTGCCTAAAGAGAAGCGAAAAGCAGTGCTTCATGAAGGGCATGACGAGCCAACTCCGGGTCATCTCGGAAGAGACAAGACTTATTCCCGGATAGCCAATTTATATTATTGGCCAGGCACGTATAAGGACGTGGAAGCCTATGTTCGAAGATGTACTGTATGTCAGCAGTGCAAAGTCGAGCAACGTGCTCCAGCAGGGCTAATGGGGCGAAGGACTGTCACTAGACCGTGGCAAGTGGTTGCAGGTGACATCATGGGTCCTTTGCCCAAATCTGTAAAAGGATTCGAGTATATCTTGATCTTTCACGATTTATTCACGCGATGGGTCGAGGTTATCCCCATTCGCAAAGCCAATGCCAAGACAGTCCTTCCGGAGCTCAAAGAGCGTATCTTTTTGAGATATGGAGCTTCTGAAGTCTTCCTTTCGGATGATGGCACGGAGTTTAAGAACCGTGCCATTGATAGCTTTCTCATAGAGAGAGGGATGCACCATACTACGGTGCCACCCTATCATCCGCAGGCAAATCCAGTGGAGCGAGTTAATCGGTCACTGAAGACGATGCTCATGGCATTTATCGAGGAAAGTCATCGAACATGGGACCATAATTTTCCAGAGTTCGTGTTTGCGTTTAACACGGCTGTGCATAGTTCAGTGGGAGCCAGTCCTGCTCTGCTGAACTACGGAAGGCAGCCAATGCCTCCTTCGACAATTCGTCGTGGTCAAGAGCTAGCTGCTCTAGATAGAGAGCAAGCTGAAGCTCTTGAGAATTGGCAACGAAAGATCGAAGATTTGATCAATCTGCGTGCTGAAGCGAGCCAGAGATCGGAGGAATCTCACAATCGGCAGACCGCTTATTATAACGCACGGCGTAGACCGACTGGATTCGATGTAGGAGATCGAGTCTGGAAGCGCAATAAGATATTGTCTTCTGCTATGGAAGGGTTAAGCGCTAAGTTAGCACCGAAGTATGCGGGCCCGTATAGAATTACGGCCCAGTTCGGTTCCAATACGTACGAGCTAGAAGATATGAACGGAAAGTTAATAGGACCCGTCCATGCGGAGCAAATCAAGGAGTACGTCGCCGAAGGAAGTCGGATGGATCTGACAGAAGTAGACGACGTCGAGACTCAACCTCCGATGGATGCAAGCGTCGAGGTGACGTTGAGCGACCCGCCGCCAGCGACCGCAGCGAGCACGCAGGTAAGCATCACTCCACCGGGAGATGTAGCGGCTGCCTGTGTGCCGATAATTTCGCGGCCCCGCGGAAGGCCTCGGAAGGCCACGAGAGTTGTGAAACGAGCGGACGTAAGAATCGAGAAGGCTACGTCCCGATTTCAGTAGAGAAGCGAAAGCCCGGTCGTCCGAAGGGCTCCCGAAAGCGCGTGGTCGTTGTAAATCCGGCGAATCTCTCTCCGCGTCGAATGCGTGCCACGCATTCGTAAATCCCTCTCATTTTCCTCCCTGTTTGGTTTCAGGATGGACAAAGATGAGTTCATGCGGCTGTGCGCCCAGATGTTTAAGGAGTTGTCGGTTGGGGCCGAGGAGTCGAGTTCCTCGGTCTCGATAACCGAGGTGGATCGGGACGTGGTCCCGATCCTTCGTGCGCGGGTCGGCGCAACATTGCGCCGCCTTTATTCCACGGGACCGCCTCTGGTCCAGCTACAGGACGAGGAGGAAGAAGAGGGCGCCGGCGCTCTACAAGAGAGCGCGGTGCCATCAACGTCGGAAGGAAGCGGAGAGGGCACCGTCGCTCTACAAGAGAGCGCGGTGCCACACAGCGAGCAGGAGGTTGCACAGGAGGAGGACTCCTGTGCAGCTGAGGAACAGCAAGGCGCTGGCCAGGATCCGTCGCCACGCGAACTAGAGGCGAGGCGCCTCGAGCAGCTGCTCGAGCGGGCACGAGAGGCATCGAGGGCCAGCGCGCTCAAGGAAGAAGAGGCATTCGCCGCTCTAGACCGCTTTGTGGAGCAGCACGGCGAGGCGGGAAGCAGGCGGATGCGGGGGTGGCTTCCTCTAGTGGAAAATCGGCGCGTGGTACTGCGCGCGGTTTTCGGCGATCGCAAGGACCGACGCCTCCGTAAAGAGGCCGAAGAGCATCGAGCCCGGGAGGAAGTGGCCCGCCTTGAGCGCGCTCGCGCGGAGCGAGTCCGAATTGAAGTGGCGCTCAAGCGGGCCAAGCAGCGTGAAGATGTGGAGGCCTGGTGGATGGCGCAGGAGCGCCGCCGCCAAGAAGACAAGAAGCGGGACAGCCGGTGTTACATGTGTGGTACACCGGGTGTCAAAAAGTCGAAGGACTGTCCGAATATCTCGGAGCACCGGCGGTACAAATAGGTGTAGCCTCCGGTGCCCTTCTTGTTTTGTTAATATATTTTTTATACGGTTCTAGCAATGGTTGTACTTCATTTTAAGAAGCTTTGCATCAGCCACATAGGATCCTTACCTGTTCCTGTGATAGGTAATCGAGCGCGATCATCGAGCTGTCACCATCCTGGTATCCAGCGTCTGGGAGAGGTATATAACGAATTCGCGATTGAATCGAGGATTCAATCATTAATTCGATTGTACGCTCGATCCGACGGCGCGCAAGCACCGAGGATGATGAGCAGAGCAGCGAGCGTGGCGCGTGTCGCGAGTAAGAGAGAGATAGGCGATCTCGCGGATTAGAAAGAGACGGCGCGATAGGAAAAGTCGATCGCATCGTCAGATCGATTTCCGCCGCGTATCAGCTCAAGGATAACTTTGACGGAATAACAGACTACTATCAAAATCCGTACGCTTTCTATCAAAATTTTGGACCAATCGAAAAAATAGATCTACCTAATTACGATTCATAATTCACTAAATCATATGGAACTAGAGCTATCGTCCTTACCGGGAGACCAAATGTCGAAGACTCGAACGAACAAACAGAAGAATCAAATGAACCAGCTTGCAAAAAAAATAAAAACGAAGACTTATCTTCAAAGCCTCATCATGCATCAACCTACATTTGAAGGACTTCGTAATTTAAGCATCTTGGTAGATACGCTGCTCGAGTCTCTGAAAGAAAAAATAGGTTCGGTTAATCGTACCACCGTTATCATTTTCGAATATCTAAAAGACAAACTCGACAAAAAAGAACCACAAGCGGCTATGAGGATTGTCGGCGAGTTTAAAAAATTTAAGCATTACTATTCGCATATCACTCCAACTTGGAAGATTTAATTAAAGAAAAAATTCCAGATGACGACTGCAACTACAAAAATTATTTCTTAAAAATTGTTTTATCCGAAATACTATCTTTTTCTCTACCAATGATTGCTAAACATTTAAACGAATTGTATTGTATTGTATAAAATATAACATGAAAATGAAAAACATAATTATGTATCTGTAAAAATTGCTCTCTTATTTTGCATCCTTACATATATAAACATTCTTACTTAATAAAACCTCTCTTTCGCTCGCACGGTACAAGTGCTTTACCTATTCGCCCGCAGCATCTATGGGCCACCAGCCACACTAGTTATTAAACTTTTCGCTAGATATATTTACTCTGATATATTTCTCACGTTTTCATCGTGCTATAAAAGCTGGAGTTTTGTTTAGATACGCGTAAAGTAAGTAGCATTTGTGACAATGGCTAGCAAGTTAAATGCTAAAGTTAATTTAGACGAAAATTAAAGATTTAGAAATTAACGTAACATACAAAATTACTGATATTAAATGTCTTAAAATGAAATACGTAAATGCAATATTGTTGATTGTTAATAATAAATTAAAAACATTTTTCTTAAACGAGTAGCAGAATACTTCAAAAATAAGAAAGAAGAATACGAAAAATTGAATAGTGCGTATCAAAACGTTCAGTTATCTTTCGTGTTTTTGGGAGGACCATCCAATAATTTACAATTTTCGAAATACTAAAAGGTAAGATATATTTTATAATTATTTAAACTAAAATTTACTTTATAAATAAACTAAATTTTCTTTTTTTGAAGCATTATTCATATCATTAGCATGTATGGTTTCATCATATCTATCAATTCAGAAGACGACTTATGGAAATAATAAGAAAAAAGAAGTTATATATGCTAGCATTGCATATATTCTACAGATATTGAAATTTGCGATATAGATAATCTAAAACATTTTGTAGTGATTGAACATAGGACAGAAAAATATAGCGTATTAATACCGAAAGAGTGTTCAAATTGCAAGAATTTTATGGCTTAATATTTTATACCAAACTATTGTTTCGACCATCGTTAATTGTTAATTAAAAATAAATAAATAGTGTTATTAATGAACAATGGCTAGACGAAAATTGTGTAAATATTTAACTGCTAATGAAAGTGGTAACTCAAATAAGTTGTTAGGCCTCGTTGAAAGAATTGAGGGACTTTTGCAAGTAAATTTATAACAACAGCAAGTAACAGAAGATAGCAGTAATAGCAGCAATAAAATTTATAGTGGTAAATATTTATAATATCTAATATTATTTATAATATATATATTTATTAATATTAAGTGGCTTTGATATTGAATGGCTAAATAAAGATATAGTTTTGAATAAGCTTTCATACAACGATAATTGAAAATAAAAGGCATACAGATTCCAGAAATATTTTTAATCAAATGGCATCGCATCTATTTAAGAATATTTCACGTTTAATACTGCATTTATTATAAACTGACAAAGATTTTTCTATTGGTCTTACAGTCTAATCAATATTAATTGGCAATCAGATTGCCCTTGTTTATAATCACCCCCGCAGAATCTGAAATAAACGTATATTTAAACCTGAAAAAACATATTACTAGTATTACAGTTAATTATTATAAAAATTACATTTATTTTTTTATTTACAGATTTCACAAAACATTGTTGCATTAAAACCTTTGAGTCAAGATGTAAAAGATGATTTTGAGCAAGCGATTACTTATTGTATTTGTAGTGAAACATTACATGAAGCAGATGTACGAGTTCATGATCATTGTAATTTAACGGGAACGTACAGAGGAAGAGGAGCAAATCAATCAGCAGCAATAGTCATTATTATTATCGATAAACATTCCTGTTGTGTTTCATAATTTGTCGGGTTATGATAAATTTTTAAGCTCTAGCTTGAATAAATTAGCCTCATATTTACGAGGAAATGATTTCAAAATTTGTAAAAAACATTTTTCTGAAGATCTATATTATAGTACAGAAAAATTTAAATTAATAATCAGAAAAGGTTATTCACCTCAGGAGTATATTAAAAATATGGATGTATTTAAAGGGACAAGCCTTCCTTCAATTGAAACGTTTTATTCAAATTTAAATGATAGTCATATTTCCAGTGAAATTTTGGAATAAATTTAACATTAATAATTTAGGTGAATACGGCGATTTGTTTTTGAAAGTTGATGTTTTACCAACCATGTAAAAATAGTAGGAAAGTAATTGTCACACCAGTGACGATATTAGTAAAGGTGGCTCAAGGGCCGGCTTATCCAGATGTTCTGGGTAACACCTGCAAGGACGTCAATCCGGATTCCAGAAATACCAGAATCTTTTCCGCAAGGTAGACAGATAAGTTAAATGCTCACATTCGGCTGGCGAGGAACTGTAATCGCGAAGCCGTTGAGGCCGCCGTGGGAAGGGTGGTTGCTGGCATTGACACTGTGAAGACGGTGGGGAGCAAGGCCACTCTGGAGCTCAGAAGCCTTGACTCCTTGATCAAAGCACAGGAGGTCCAGCAGGCTCTAAACTGAGCTCTAGGGATCACAGATGTTAACAGGGTTATGAGAGTGCTAGGTCAAAATAAAATGGACGTGAATCTGGTCTTCGCAACCCTGGAGGTGGCTGAGGCGAATGCGCTTTTAACCTCGCAGTGCATCTGTATAGGTATGATGAGCTACCGATTAAGGCGAAGGGCCGAAATAACATGATGTTACAAATTCCTGGGATATGGTCACATAAGCAGTGAGTATTGGAATGCGGACTGTTGAAATCTGCAGGATACTTGCAGGAAGGACCCCTAGCGCATCCTATGCAGAGAGGAAATGGCGAGAAGCTGTATTGTCACCATAACGCTGGATCTGGAGTCTGTCTGATGTTCAGATGGGCGCTTGATACGGCAAAGAAGACGCTGAGGTAATACATACCGAGTAGTACTAGGGCAGAGATAACACAGACCGACTTACGACCGACACGGAAACTACAATTTAGACAGTTTCTGCAACGGCGAAATTATGCTAGCGCGATACCACGTAACAGAATATTGACAGATGGTGGATTTTTACTCTACCATTTAGCGTGTTTACGTCCAGAGGCTCAGCGGGTAAGACAGTAACTTTATTTTATACGATGCTCAGGAAGTGAGTCGAGTGGTATGATAGGCTCCACCCGCATCCAGACTTGAGACGAAGGGCAGAATCCATTTGATTTTTAAACACAACAAAAAACAAAGATGCTTGTAAATTATTATATACACATACCGATAGTATAATTTACGAATTTAAAGATAAAAATATTTATGAAATCAAGAAACATATTGATAAATTTGATACTAGTGACTATGATTTGGAAAATCCATACGATATGCTGCAAATGAATAAAAAAGCAATAGATTTATAAAAAAAAAATAATGTTATCAGTAGATAAGCTAGGCCGATTCTCGATCACCCCCACTCCGCGTCCGGGTGATCCAGAACCGGCCTAGGTTTTCTGGCTCACCCCCACTCCCCATCCGGGTAATCCAGAACCGGCCTAGAGTTTCTGACTCACCCTGCTGCGGATGAGCCAGAAGCACTACTTCTCCACCCCCCCTCCTCCTCCCCCTCCCCC
>UELV01087030.1:1567-14580 GCA_900490015.1 Megastigmus stigmatizans | reverse complement strand
CCTTAAAAATGTATATTTATAAGATAATTAATATTATTTTAAGCGAATTTATAACTTTATATAAATAAATAATCTCACATTTTGAGGTATTGTAAGAAAATGGGTATGAAAAAACGCATTTTTTCAGTTTTTCCAATTTTGCACGAAATTTTTTGATTTTAGTGATACTTTTTTATTTTTTAATATGAAAGTTGAAGTAATTACGAAAAAAATTAGCTAAGGTAGAGCTGTCTAATGTAAAAAAAAAAGACATTTTGAGTAACTTGAAAAAAATCGTTTTTTTTCGAAAATTGTGAATTTTTCAAAAATTTTTGCACATGATCAAAAAAAAAACTTCTGGTTATTTGTAATACTAATAACTATAATTGCACAAAATTTCATAAAGTTTGGATTTTTTTTGAACAAATGAAAAATGAAAAACCAAAAATTCAGTTTTTTGCATTTTACTCGAAAATTGTGAGGTTAGGTCAAAAAATTGTAAAGACAAAAGTTGTAGATTTTATTAATATCTACAACTTTTCTGTTTAACTTTTTTCGATATAACAATTATTTAAGCCGCAAATCGCAAAAAAAACATTTTTCACCCCTTTCACCCCCCACCCCTCAGCCCCAGCAAACATCAGCTCGTGAGTTTTTGGCCCAGCGTTAGTAACCACGTTTACAACATAAAACCCATGAGCTTACCCTGTTAGTAATTTTTTCCTAAATTGAGCCTTTTTTGAGATAGTATGCTTGGCCTATATACTGAAGTACAGTATCAAACATTCGATTCAAGTATAAAGCTAACATTTTACCATAATATAAATTTTATTATGTGCAATCATTTCTTACACACAGACGTTTAACTAAGAAAATCACATTAATTTTTACATCCGTACTACCATGAGCACACATATTGTACGGAATGTATCCCTAACAATTTGCAGCTTCCAAAGGAGTATTCAAAAAAAAAAAAAAAAAGAAAGAAAGAATACAAATATACAAGAGAAACAGGTTGACTTTAATAAGTGAAAAATAATATTATTAAATTCAAAAAATCTAGATCACAACAAATAAATGTTTCCCTTATCCCGTCTTTAAAAAAAATAATGTGTAAGAAGGTAGGAATATATAATAATGCAATCTACCCAAAATATTTCTTTCGACAGTGAAAGATAAATAATAAAAACAGTCATGAAATTGAATATAACTAAAAAAGGGTAAGGCAAAGAAAGAATGTAGAAACATTTCCTTACGGTGCCTGCGCGAGTACGTGCTCCAAGCCCCGCGTAGACAGGATCATTACGATCTTCGTGCGCCTTAGTTACGGCATTTGTGTTCCACAAATTGCATATGCTCTCAAAAGAGGAGCACACGCCAGTACAGTTGGCAACGCTATTCTAGCGCAAATATTAACCATACACATGATATTAAAAACCAGATAAGTAAGACCATTTTCGTAATATCATAATTTAATTTTGCGAATTTTTTATCTGACCCATTTTTGTAATATTATACTTTATTTTTGCTAATTCGTTTATGTAAACCATTTTCATAAGATTATACTTTATTTTTGCGAATGTTTTATCTGAACCATTTTTGTAATATTATACTTTATTTTGCGAATTTGCTTATCTGCACCATTTTTGTAAGATTATAATTTACTTTTGCGAATCTTTTCAACCATATTTGTAATATTATACTTTTATTTTTACGAAATTGGAATATAAATCAATCTTTGTAATCGTATATTTCATGCGAATTTTTGTCTAAATCTTATGTCATCATCATTTTAGAATTGTATACGTTCCTTACACAAATTGTTAATTTAGCGATCTTTCCTTTTCCAATTTATCAAGTCTTATAATATCATAAACAACGAAAGTCATACCCTTTTTAGCTTACAAATTTTTATATATTACAGCGTGCGTCCTTTTTGTACATTTTGCTACTATAAGCAAACAAAAACTAATGTAAGAACCGGTGTAGGCTTCTGTACTACCTCGTTATGTTGTATGGGGAATACCAATCAACATATTATGACATGATGTCATAAAATAGTAGACATAATTTTTTAATTACACGATAACAATGCAACATTACAAGCGTCGTACTCAAGCCAAGACATTTTTTTGTATCAGCGACTTTTCTTGTTTTGTTTTCATTACCACGCCATCGAGCTCTCATTTGCGTGCATCCTTGCGGCACCTGCGGGGGAGCAGATAATGAGGCCCCGATCGTGTTATATAGGACACCTAGCTGTCCTATAATTTTATTCATTGGCGTGCAAATATTATTTCACAATAAAATGCAAGCGTCAGCAGATGCAGCACTTTTCTACCCGGCAACAGTTAAATTGCCGACTCTACAAAAAATCGCACGAGGTGATTTTTACCACTTCCACCACTTCCAATGAAGCACAATAAAAGCAGCTCCATCGGGCCGCATTGAGGAGAACGACCCAACATCTGAACGAAGAACGACTGACCCATCGCCGCGCAACGCAGCTAGTACCACTCAATACATTTATCGTATAGTGAATAAAGTAAGTATAAAGTTCTCCAGCCTTTGCGTCACTTAATTTACCCGCCCTCACAAATTTCTTTGCGGATACCGAATCCTCATAGAGAGAGCGAATCCTTTTATTTAATTTCTTACTAATTTTACCGTTCTCTCTCTCGTCACAGTTATCATACACATACAATTACAGACAACAATAAATTCCTTCGTCTGCTCTTTAACCAAAACTGGAAAGGGGAAAAGACAAACGTAGGATTTTCAGAACGAGAGCTCAGTCAAGCTCAAACCGAGCTCCGAAGATGAACCCGATCAACGAGGAAGTAGTTTCGCAGCTTTACTATTGGCGATCCTTCGCCCAGTATGCGTCGCGACGCGAAAGGTGATAAAAGTGTTGAAGTGCGTCTGGGTGAAGGAGAGCACTGTACTTGAAAATCTGTATTCGCACATTCCTTACGAATATAGTCGTGTGTAAGAAATGATTCACACGCTCCGCTTCGCCTCGTCCATACTCTTTTCTCAAGATCGAAAAGATGTGAGCCAGGGGAAGGACACATTCTCAAGACAATATAACCAAGACAGTATGAATGAATCCCTTCCCCTTTTTTTGGTTTCAGACGCGGTAAAGCTGCGAGAGAAGGAGAGAGGTGAGAGATCTGTCCCACCCTCTCTGATAGGAAGACGAGATAGGAAGGAGAATGAGCTTCGCTCTTGCTCGGTTCTTATCGACGAGAACCGAGGTGTTCATTTTATCACGCGGAGCAAATCCTCCTGCCTCGCCTTCCTCGGGCGAAAATATTTCGAGCCAGTGCTGGCAAAGATTGTATTATATTTATTCTAAAAGAAGAATAAACGGCAATTTAGCCACTATCCAATAAGTTTCAGTTGTTTGATTATTTCTTTTATTATTTATATTCTTTGAGCATTAAATTATTCTATAACAATAAATCAACATTTTATTAAGATAATTTTATTATTATCAAGAATTATATAAAATATTTTGATTTATGAAATAAGTTTATTTCCTTTTTATTTAGTATATTTTGATTGTTTTTTCTTTTATATACATTTCGCAAATAATAAGCAAGATAAATTAAATATTTACATGTTTGGCATTTACATATCCATTTTAAATGCTTTGGCTTTTTTGTAATACTTAAAATATAAACATTTACTGGAATCTGAATTTAATTAAATAGTATAAGAGACTTAAGAAAATATAACATAATAACACATAAGACTAGAATTATGGAGAGCGTGCTTTGTGACCAACTTATATCTGCTGGATCGGAGCGGATTATTGATCAGAGAGCGTTAAAAACTCTTATATATGCCAGTATTCGAGGCAAGGACAATAGATACTTGAAGTGCAATGGTTGCAACTCGTTAACTATTCATAGATCGTGTTATGCATCATACCCGAAGAAAAAGTGCATTTAACTAGTCACGGAAAATTCAACATCGCGCAGATCTCGTTCATTAGGTAGCAGCATCACTGCAGTCTTTGATTTTCATAACTTGGGCTTTTTCTGCGGTGAAGATGCATCTAATAATTTCATTACTCAACAAGTAAAATATGCAAGCACACGTAAGAAGTGTGTTGGGCGAGTAACCAATAATCAAGTATTAGAAAATGTTTTACAAATCATTGAAAACCGAAATGATGAATTAAGTACTGATATGTGGAATCGTCTTTCTGACGTTTTTGACTAAGTGGCAGTAGGAGCACGTTATCATATATCATGTTACTACCAATTTCGTAACGTGGGAATATGAGTGGGTCGACCGTCTGATCCAAAAATTTCATCTGTAGTTGACTTTGTTGTCAATTACATTTTCGAAATCGAGAAGAATATCAATTTTCATTATCTGATTTTCTACATGAATATCATGGTGACATTCCAGAGTTCCGTTATATTGTTTCAAAAAGACAAGATTGCTTTGGAGATGATATAATAATCCACCATGTAAATAATGATGCCATTATGTGCTTTCGAGATGCAGTAGCTACAATTATATCTGAAAATTGGTACAAATAAAAAGCTAAAAATGAAACAGAAGAACGTAAAAGAGTTATTACAGCCGCTGCTCAAATAATTTTGTAGGACATTCATAGTCGATATTATAATATGGACTCTTATCCAGCTTCAAATTGTTTTCTTGACAATGCTGATGCAGATATTCCAGAAAGTTTAAAATTACTTTTAGATACCCTCATAGCAGAAACTAAGCGCATGGGTTTAAATGGGAGCATAGAGTTTTAACTATTGCTCATATAATAATGACTTCTATGAAACCTAGGTCTTTCTTATCTTCCTTGTTATTAAGTATAGCTTCAATTATGCATAAAAAGCATGCTTCAAAATCGCTTATTAATTCTCTCTCATTTTGGGTCTTTGTTCTTCATATGAAGAAGCTTTATTATTTAAAGCTTCGATTCTCTATGATCCTCAGCAATATAAATTGCAAAATTCTTATTTTCAATTTATTTTTTATAACGACTTTATGGCAAGCACACAACTGGCGGCTGGAATGGATTTATGGAGGAATTTAATAACAGACTGTCGTTTTCAATTTCTCGAATAGTTCCGTTGCCATTTGTAAATGTACCTCCCAGAAATTATGATACAATCTTCATGGTGTTACTTGAGGCCAATAAAAAATGTAAGTTTTATGGCTAAAAGCATTGTTTTGTTACGTTTGATCAACCATTATATTACAAAGCTAGAGAAATACTCGCATGGCGGAATACCGAAAATGTAGATTATAATTTGAGTTCTGTCATAGTCAGATTAGGGGGTTTTCACACTTTAATGTCGTTCATGGGTGCGATCGGATTTATTATGCAAGGCAGTGGCTTAAAAGAGGCTTTTTGTGAATTGTACGCCGAAACATCGGTCGATAAAATTTTTACTGCACATGCTTATTCTAGAGCAGTGAGAGCCATATTCTTGCACACTCAGCTTTATCAGGCATTGTATTTTCTTCAATGATATTAAAAAATAATGAAATCGATTTTTAAATGATATTCTAGAATATATTAGTGAAGTTGAAATTGTAAATAAGATGGAGAATGAAGATTTTCGAAAAATAAAAGAAAAAGATTTTTATTGCAATTTCAACGAATGAAATGAACAATCGATGGTCCAACGGCAAAACTTTGGTCTCAGTACTTTACTATGGTAACCATATTAAAACATTTTATTGAAACTGAAAGAAGTGGTAATTGGCAATTACATCTTGAAAGCATGCAACAAATTTGTGATATTTTCACGCAAGCAGTCACTTTTTGTATGCGAAATTAGCGCAACACTACCTATAAGACATGTTACAATTACAATCTATTATGGATATTCATGAATATGAGAAATTCAATAGGTGGGATGTTTTACTATCAGACGTACGGAAAAATTTTGGAGCGGCGTGTGGTCTGATGTGATCATAGAGCAAATGAGCTCTTATGAGATATATGAAGACCAGTGGCGGACTTATTTATGGACGAGATGTCACTGACGGCATTATAGCAAAGTGAATTTTAATGCCATTCTGCAAAATGACATTTGCAATATCCGAGCAGTACGTAAATACAAGAACTTCAAGAACTACTAGTGACACTCATGATTTTCAAAAGTTATTTAACTTTTGTACACTTTATAATCCATTTCTCCAAACCGAGAAATTAATGTGAATTAGCACAGGAGTGACAGAAGATACGACAATAGACTGCTATGAATCTTTAGAAAAAGGTTTGGAATCAATGAGTAATGTAACAGGCAAAAACATTCAGTGCATTAAGTTCGACAGAAAAAAGAGAGTTTTATCTCTGCAAGCCGTTAATTCATCACTGAAAATCAACAACGAGTTAATACTAATAAATCCAACACTTTTATTCCAAAGAATTTCTTTGCATTTGGAACCAAAAGAAAATCTGAAAGAATATCTTCAATTTTAAAAGTAGGCATGCGTAAAATAAAAAAATCCGTAAAAATGCGTAAAAATAATTTTATGCTAATTTTTTATCACTCTAAAATCAGTCATTCGAAAATTAAAAACGTGATCTTGGACAACTGCGTATACAAACTTTTAAAAGGCTCTAGTTAATGAATCATTTAAATTAGAAATTCTGCTACCAACGAAAGACAGAGTAACGCAGCACAGCTTCAGGTGCTATTTTCAAGTGCAGCAATGGTTGAACGATTACAGATAAGCAAATAAGTGGGGCTGGAAATGGACTTCTAATGGCTTGCAACCAATTCATACAAAAGATCAGGTTATTTCCGACAAATTATTGCACTCTATATTAGTTGCAGATTTAAAACTGGGTGCAAGGGAATGACCTGCAGCTGCCGGAAACAAGGTGTGAAACGCTCTGATTTATGCACAAACTGTCGAAACGATTGCTGCACAAATGCCTGCGAAAAATCCATCGACATTCCTACTGATGATCCATACGAGGATTCAGAAGTCGTAACCGGTAATAAACTTGAGAACTCGTCAGATAACAGCGTTTTTAACGATAATGAGATGAACATGTAAATGAAAATAATATTATTTAATGTAAAAAAACAAAGAGAACAAAAATTAGATTTTAAGTTAATTAAATTTTAATTTATTGTATCAGTATTACAATTTATTAATACAAAGGAGGAAGCCGACGAATGCGTAGAAAATAAATAAACCTAGAGAAACGTACAAAATTTTTTTATTCTTTAGAGCTGATCAAAATATTAATATTGGAATAAAATTAAACACATGTTCTATATTATACCTTTCAAATAAATCCTTTTTTGTATAAAAATTATAATTAATATTTATTATGCTACATTATAGCAGTGCTTAAATTACCTAATAATACAATAATAGTTGAAAATTAATGAAATATTTAAGAAATAAAGTTAAAATCACTAAAAACCATGTTTTTCTGTAAGTGCTTCGATTAGAAAGTAAAAAAAAAGAAGTATCACGGAAAGAAAGTTTTAAAATACCATAATCAGATGAATGAGAGTGTTCAGCAAGCGTACAGAACCCAAATGTAAGTTCATTGTCAAAAATAATTAAATGAAACAGAAAATATTGCTTTCTTCAGGATGTTCGGGCCGATGATGCAGGAATCGCGCCTATCGACACCGATACACTAGCAATCCCCACTTACTGGTTCACTTACCATTTTCACTCCGACTCAAGCGCTCACAAAAGTGCTAGCACGCATAAATTAACGCGCTCGCACGCGCTGGGCCTATTCTGCTCCTGGCGGCCTACAGTCGGCCACACACACCTAAATACCACATTTTTTGCGCGTCAGGCGTTCAGCTCAGCTACTAAGCGACATCGCTGGAATAATCGGCGTCAGCAAGATCAAGGTTACGCATCTAAACGTTAGATGTCGCCGCGTGATTTACGCTCGCGTGAAAAATCACGATACAAGAGAAAGATTTCTACCTTTACTCGACATAAATCCAAACATTTTAATAGGAAATGCTGTAGTCAAACCAATCAATATAGAGATCCATTCTAGTGGAATTGGAAACTTGCGTAATCGTGAAAGAAAAAATAGACACTCAATACGAGGATGACCGACTTTTGCACAATGAGGACATCGCTTTCGCAAACATATTCAAAGAGTCTGTCATGTCATGTCAGTCTGATTTATGTATACGCACTAAGTAGTTCCGACATACGCCTGCCGTTAAAGAATTGATACAGAAGCATGTACAAGAACAAGTGGACGCAGGAATTATAACACCATCTACATTTCTCTATTGCTCGCCCTAGTTCGCCGTCAAGAAAAAGGGCACAGACGACAGTGGAAAGCAAAAGTGGTTTAGTCATTGATTTTAGATCTCTCAATGATAAAACAATAGGCCATGCATATCCATTGCCTATCATTACTGATATTTTAGATCAGTTAGGCCAAGTGCAATATACAGGATGTTAAAGGGAAGTAGGATATGCTCTACGGCATTGGATAGAGTAGAAAATTCTAAGAAAAAAAATCCTATTGCAACTTTTCGATCCGATCAATATTCATTGAGTAATCATCGATTAAAAATTAGCCGAGCGGGCCAATCAGGAGAGAGCTATAGCAGGAGGCGAAGCGCCGAACGGGTGGAGTGAGGTGACCCGCCGAGTTTCTCTGCTTTAGCTCTCTCCTGATTGACCTGGTCGGCTAATTTTTAATCGATGATTACTCAATGAATATTGATCGGATCGAAAAGTTGCAATAGGATTTTTTTCTTAGAATATTCTGCTCTATCCAAGCCTATCCTACTTCCCTTTAACATCCGATATATCGACGTTTGACCTTAAATCGGAATTCCATCAAATAACTATGGACCCAGAAGATGCGCATAAAATAGCGTTTTCGACACCATACGGTCACTACCAATATTCACGTATGGCAATGGGACTTAAAAACGGTCCTGCCTTATTTCAACGCATGATGGATCTAGTTTTAGCAGGACTTCAAGTGATAGAGTTATTCGTGTATCTAGATGATATAATTATTTTTGCAAAAACATGCTTAATAGAATTGAAGACACAAATTTTCTAAAGAACGTTTATTAAACAACTTTAAAGCTAATACAAATCACTCTTAATTGATAGTTAAATTTCACACATTCATTGGTCAGTTGTAAGTCTTATTTATATAAATACAGTTTTCGTTTCATTGCTGTCTTATTTTTCCCCCACTTTTCACATTGTTCATGATCTCGGAAGACTCTTCCACAATTATTATATGCATTAGTCATTGATTTCCTTTGCGATCGACCGCACCTATTACAAGTATTAACAAATCTCATAAATTATGAGTGAAAAAAGCGGTGGAAAAAGTGAAAGTGAGTTTCCCGCGGTTTAAATAATTTCAAATTTTTAACCAACTTTTGTTCTCTATTTTAATTCTTATTTATTTCTCGTTTCTTGCAGTAATTAATAAACATTTTCATAGATAGGGTTGTATGTTAACAATACAGTAAATTATACAATAGTTTTAAGTCATATAAAGTACATTGTTTACCAGTTCCTGAAGTTCATTAATTTTTAATTTTAATTTTAATAATTATTGTAGAGAGTTAATTATGTATTTTTAAACATGGTATCAGCCTGAAGAGGAGGGTACAAGTACGTACACCCTCAAAACGTCGTAATAAAGAGATTGAAAAAAATATTTTTACGTTCCATGATGATCAATTTAGCCATTCACCTTATATAACAGGAAAAGAAATTTGATCGTCTGATGAAAGGCAAATCTCACCTTAGAATCTCAAAAATGCAACTTTCTACGAAAAGAAGTCACTTATTTAGGGCATATAAAAGCAAAAGGTCAATTAAAACCTGACCCAACGAACCTAGATACACTAAAAAAATTTCCAGTGCCAACAAACCCCAAGAAAATTAAAGAATTCTTAGGTTTTCAAGGCACGCTAGGGAAAGATCGACCATGTGCGTATGCGTCTAGACCACGAAGAGGTGGAGAGTTCCGATATTGTACCTATAAACGCGAGTTATTAGTCGTCATTTTTGTAAAAGATAAGTTCAGACCATACCTATACGGAAGAAAATTCACTGTAGTGACAGATCATCAACCTTTAAAATGGTTACAGGACACAAAACGTCCCGAATCAAGAGGAACCCGATTAACCCTTTAATGTCACTATTGCACATTTTAAGAACACTGACTTTGAGTGAATGAAAAACTATGAAAGCGATGGAATTTTTTGATGAAAATTCATACCCCACTATTTTTGAGGGTGCTCTTTCAGATTCCGGCGACAGAATTTTCCAATTTTTCCATTTTCCAAAAAAATTTTGAATTTAAATTCAAAAAAACGCTGTTTTACTTGTATTATTTTTTTTTCAATCAAAATTTTCGATTGGTTCTGATATGCGAGAGCAGCTAAATCCTTCACAGATCGTGCATTTTTTACCTAACCTTTCAAATGGTTCCCATAGGATTTTCAAATTCAAGATGGCGGACTTAAAATGGCGGCTTAAAACCGGTGAAAAATTGGAAATTCCAAAAAATCCGTATTTTTTACCTATTACTTGTAATTTTGTTAAATTATATGACGCAAATCGATAGTATAAAATGTAATCTACCACATTTAATGATTTTATAATAAATAAACAACCATTAATTGCCATACCTTCTCCAAAATACGATTTTTTCTGTAATTTTCCTCTTTTTATCCCAAATTCTGTTCTCGAACGACTTGGGAAGTCTTTTAACGAGTACCTATGTATATAATATTAGCTATACGTGCATGTATGTATAAATGTATACATATATGTATAATTATATATGTATGTATACGTGTATGTATTTACATCATATGAAACATCTTTAGCCATCGTTTATTTTAACAATGTTGTCCGATTCTTACCGCACGGAGGTAGATGTTTGCAAAGAACCTTTTTTTTGTTTTTTTTGTTTTTTTTTGTTTTTTTTTCTTTGTTTTTGAATTAGTTTTATACTTTTTAAATTTAGTGTGTTTTACCTAAACAGATCTTACAAAAGTATACGTCATAGTTGATACAAAACTTTTTTGACCTTTTCTCGCAGCCTCCATCAGAACAATATTTTGGATTTTTATGCTGTGTAATTTGATACGATTTTTTTGGAGTTTGATGAGACTTAGCTAAATACTCCCTAGTAATGAACATTGCCATCTCTTTTGTACTTTTCTTCGATTTACCTTCATTTACTACGTTATGCAAAACAGTTGCACAGGTGATTGCCATTTGTAAGAACCTTGTCAGGATAGGCCAAGTCCATTTTTTTGAACGAATAATTGGCATGATGGCATTGGACCGTTGATCTTGTAAATCTACCCCGCCCATGAAATTATTATACCATTTAAATGCACATGTAAAAGGTATAGATACCTTTTTTTTTCTCTTCTTTGCTGTACCTGTTAACAGAAACAAGAGGCGTGACTCCAGCCGCTGTAGAAAGTATTGATACTAGTTTAGAATCGACAACGGTTATAAAATTTACTCCACTTATCTTATCATGCTTTACTGCAAATGTTCCCCTAGCAGCATTCTCATCAATATTATTAGACTCAGTTATACGATCTTTACGAATTGTTCCTGTTGCTTTGAGACCTAATCTTTTCAAATGAACAAACAAGTTTGGAGAGTAGAATAAATTATCGAAATAAACATGATATTTTGACAATGTTCTAAGCGAACTTTTCTGTAATAAATCTTGAAGCATTTGCATCACTATACGACTACTCTGTGAACAATTTGGTAAAAAGCAGTTATGTGCATTTTTACCACAGTAAATATCGCAGTGAAACAAAAATCCATCGGAACTGCACAATGCCCACATTTTCGACCATAAAATTTAACCATCATTTCATCAATGCTTAATGCAGTAGAAAAATAACCGTATTTTTACAGTTATTATTGAATATATCTAAAATTTTTCTGACTCTCCAGACTTTATCGTTACTATTCTCATCGCCAGGTTTCCAAGTCTTTACATGTTTTTTAATGCTTTCAAAATCCCTCCGCCCCATTGCAGCACAAATAACGTCTGATCGAAGAAGTGGATCAATGGACCAATAATCTCGTTGAGATGAGCGTCCGTTAAAACTTGTAAAAATGACAATTCCTAAAAAGACATGAAATCTATCTGCTCATAAATTGTAACCATGTTCAACAGTAGCTTCAATAATATACTCCTTCAAAGGAATGGAAAAAAAATCTTCAAATAATTCAGTAAGAGAAAGAGATAATATTTGCCTTTTCTGCTTGTCACTAAATAAAATCTGGTTCGACATAACATCTTCATATATACATTCTCCAGGCACCCAATTATATTTATGATCCGGTTCTAACTTTTTTGGTCTGGAATCATAACTATCTAATACAGTCTGAAAAGAAGTGAAACATAAAGAATTAGTAAGGTCCCTTTATCATCGTCATCATCATTTTCATAGTTATCATTATCTTCAGTTTCGTTATCATCATCATTATCTGAATCATTAGAACCCGAATCATCTGGATTAGGTATAAGTACAGCCTCGATATAATCATAATTTTCAAACAATTCAACATTTTCGTCAAAGTAATTTTTTTTCTGTTTCTTGAATTTTTTCTCAATGAAATTACCAAGTTATCATTACTTTTTCTCTTGCTCATAGTCAATATTACAAATCGAATATAAAAATAAGTTACAAAATTACTATGCTCTCTAAAAGTTATTTTACAAATTCAGTAGAAACTTTATTGAATTACAATGAAAAGTATGTACAATATAATTACGCTTGAACTGTTTATATGTATGTATTATATATATATATAAATCGAAAAAATCAGGTGATTTCGTCACCTAATTTCGTCACCTGATTTCGTTACCTGATCTCGTCACCTGATTTTTATTCCCAAATCATCATGGGATTTTGAAAAATCACCTGATTTTATAAAAATTATCTGATTTAAATTATATTTTCATACTAAAAGCACCTGATTTTTTAATCGTACATGCAAAATAATTTAAATCAAGTAAA
>UELV01087005.1:4180-28444 GCA_900490015.1 Megastigmus stigmatizans | reverse complement strand
GTTAAATTCTAAAAACTTTTGGCTATTTAAATTTATTTTAAAATTTATAAATGTTAATAACTGTTAATAACAGGTGATAATTGATTCTATCGTTCCTTTTTTAAATTATAACAGGTGAAAAGGCTAAATTGATCTTCATGGAACATATAGAGGCAAAATAAAATCTTTCATGAAGATCAATTTAGCCTTTTCACCTGTTATAATTTAAAAAAGGAACGATAAAATCAATTATCAATTTATAATAACTGTTAGAAACCATTACTAAGTGCATGTAACTGTTAAAAACTGTTTATAACGGTTTATAATTGTTATTAATGTCTCTATTCCGACATTTTATAATAATCATAAACAGTTTTTAACAATTATTCACGAAACAAATTTCCACTAGGATTTAAATTTGTTTTATTATTCTAATAATTAATTGAAAATGTATTAAGTATTTATTAATGTGTTTTATTAATATGTATAATTATGTAAAAAGTGATAAAATAAATAAAATATTTACAAAATTTTTTTTTAATTAAAAAATATAAAATAAACAAAAGATTTTTAATTATTACAGGTGCTTTTTAGGCTGCACGTTCCTTAAAACGTGAAATCCGGATGCTTGCATAATTCTGTACTCCCTGACTGCACTATGCTGACATGCGTGCCTAAAGCACGCGGCTCAACATCTAACGTTGTAGCAGGACATCCAGATGGCGTCGCGCATGCAGCACGCATGTACGCACGTTGTACATACCGTGCCATCACGTTGTTATCTGGGATATTATCTTTATATAGATGCGGAACACGGAACAGATTATAAGGAATAAAGATGAAACATCTATAAGTATGTCTATGGCCTTTATACATTAGACAAAAATATTTTTCACGAATGTCGAACATAGTTTATGCTTGAAGCGCATTTACATCTAATATACACTATAGCCCTGCTCGTTGCACCAGCTACTCGAATTTAACACAAACTGCATATACAGATAATACTATATACAAAATAGATGCAGTGGCCATTATAATTATTAAATTTATATATTTTTGGGATTCCTCCATCTATCCCTTTTGCGCTTTCATATTTGACGTATAAAATGCATACTTAGTCACATATATAGAATATATAGAAGTGAAATAACGGAGAAATGTAAATTATAATTATTTGATGAAAAATTTAAAGATCTGTTATTTTACATGTTCACTGTTTCTTCTATAACTTTAAGACGAAATTAAATTTTGATAAACGGGAAACGGGACGTTATTCTACGAAAAATTCTCTATCTGAACAGATAATAAAAAAACAATCGATTTTTTGCAAATTTTTAGGTGTAAGCCCCCCTTAACATTAGCTGTGGTCGAATCCTTTGAAAAGCTGATTTTAAGACTTGAAATAGCAACAGTGAGCTTCAAATTTACTCTAATGACTTCAAAACAATTATATTTATTTCTGAATATTGAGAAAATTTCCAAGAAAAAATGTATGTATCACTTTTTTTCTAAATTGAATAATTTTTGAGTTATTTAGGCTTGAATATGGGCAAAAATACTAAAAATACTCATTTTTGCCATATGTATGGTGCCACAGCTCTTATTGTTAGGCTCCAAAAAATCTAAAAAAATTCAGAGTCACTCATGGGGTCCTCAGAAAGACTTTCAGATGGCTAAGAAAGAAAAAAAAATTTTTTGCGCTCAATCTCTCAGAGAAACACCTATATATATGTATATTTTTTTTTTAAAAGAAAGTACTAGTAAGAAAGAAAAGAAGACGTGGCAAATCGATATCGTAAAATTCTTTACCTCTGTCTGTATGCATAATCGTTGGTACTCGATGTTTGATCAATACGGACTTTATAGCTGTTACTACATCTTTGCCAGTGTTTCTTTTTACAGGAGCAGCTTGCCAAGTCTCGTCCAAGCCAAGTACATCAAACTTTCGACCTAAATAGTTGTGCCTGGCTGATTTGTGAAGCTCTTTAACCAACACTGCTCTTTGATCATTCATTCATGCTTTGCTTATTTCTTTCGAATCCTTATCGTACTGCATTGACATCTTTCTTATAACTGGTGCTATCTCTATCTGTAGACTCTCGATTTTAAAATTTATTTTATCTCGATATCCTTCCACTATTATATCTAAATTATCGAGTCTGCTGCTCAATCGAGAGGTGAACTCTGTCAAATTACGAACTTCTATCTGACCTATTCGTTCTAGTTTTTCTAGATTAACAGCATCCTCGGGCTGTTGAGGGGCTGCAAAATTGCATAATCGCTTATTTTCTATATCGTAATGACCATCGTTAGTGAGATTATAGCCCATTCCGGGAGGACAGCGAGTACCTTTACTCTGATCAAGATTACATATATAGTATCGTTCTGCAGATCACTTTGGCTGTTCCCGCTATCTTCAAAATCTTCAGCAGCGGAAGTCTCACCGAGTTCATAAATTTTAAGAATCATAGGGCGATTTTTAGCAAAAGTTTCATCGAGTTCTTTTATTGAGATTATGGGGAACGATAGGGCGATTTTTCTTTGTCTTGGTAACGATATCCTGGAGAGGATCGATTATCGGCTTGAAAGTTTCACTTAAAATCTTATCAGTAGTAGCTCTTCCAAACTTTAATAATTTGTACATGCATTTAATCGCATCGCGAGCCTTCACGAGTTCACTAAGCACATTGTTCTCTCGTTGTAAGTCATTCATGTTAGCGCTTCAACTTTTAACGACAAACTGTCCTTGAACTTAAACAGATGTTATATTTATCGTATAGCAATCGAAACCCTTTCTATATCTGCCATCGTTCTCTGCTCTATTTTGTCAATGACCATAAATCCGTGATTGTCACCTCTCTAACATTTTGAACATAAACGTTAACGTGATCCTTGTACAAGTGTTTCAAATTCTCATCATCTTGCCGGAATATTGCCAACAGATTGACATTATCTCTGACTAGATGATTAAGAATTTAGGCATACGTCTTATAAAGGTAGAAACGGTCTATAGTCTTATGCCTACCCATGCAGAAGAAAGCTCTAACGCTGTTTTGCTTCTCGCAAGCGATGTCGTCAAATATCATGATTGAATTGGGAAGCCCATTTTCGGGAGTGATTCAGAGATATCGAATAAACATACACGTTCTCGAATCTGACACCATTGGGATGGGTAATGAGAGCGAGTAAGCTATTCTTTCCACAATTCGATGGACCGCTGAAGACAGCTCGTATACTGTTCAGCAGTAAATCTCCGTATCGCTTGGCTTTTCGATCTTGCTCCACAATAGCGTCGAAATGAGCTGGATGCTTGACTGGTTGTTCTTTAAAATCCATGTTCGCGGCACGATATCTAGACTACCACTTACGGTTTAGCTATTATAAATAGGGCTCTTATATAGCTTCGAGTATCAGTCGTTCGCTGAACTTTGAACAGTGAAGATCGTATACAAACATAGAAGAGTACGTGGTTTGATCAACAAAATCATCAATAAGTTTCCAATCGAACTTCATATACCTGGATATCAGTACTGTGGACCGAAGGCCAAATTAGGCAAATATTTAGCTCGAGGAGGTCCTGTAATCAATCCTCTTGAAGCAGCATGTAAGGAGCACGACGCTGACAGAGATCTTGCCAATAAAGCTTGGCAACACGTCTCAGCCACGGACGCCGGTTTTGGAGAGAAAGCAGCTGCTTTTGTTGTCACTAATGCTATGAATCTTAAATCGCGATTTGGAATGGATGTGAGAAAGAAAATGACTACACTGAATAAAGTGACTAAAGCTGCTTCTTTCATATCAGCGCCGAGCAGTCACTCGGCGTTGAAGGAAGTTCGCAGTGCAGTCTAACAGGCTGGCAGTAAAGAAAAGATTAGTATTCCACGCATTCTAACACTTCAATCAAAAATTGGTGGAGCTTTGCCTTTTCTCAAACCTCTTTTTATCTCTTTAACCCATTAACGCCCAAATGTCGATTTTTTCTTCTCAACTTTCGACGCTATAATTTTTAATGTAACCATGCTGGGAAAAATTCAAAATATAGTGTTTCCGATAGTATAAAGTCTCATCTTTCAAATACCCGTGCCAGAATTTTTTTTTTCAAATATTCGATATTTTGAAATTGGAAAAGCCTTAGTGAGTGCTTATTATTTTGATCAAAGGTGATCGAAACATCTGCTCTTTGAAACCTAGTCAGAATTTTTTTATTTTATTCATTAGAAGCCGAGATATTGCAATTTAAGCGTTGGAAATAGTATTAAATTCAGTAATTCTGAATTATATAATATACTTTAATTTCTTTTTTTAGTCGAATCTGTAATATTTTCTCAAGCGAAGATATCGAAGTTTGAAGATTTGATAATCTCAAACTACCAATCTAGATATTGTGATTTTGGTGCAACCTACGAAAATATCAGAACATGAGTTTTTTTCATTACACTGTAATATCTCGGCTTGAAAAAATCGCACAGAGTCAAATAAAAAAATAAATTAAAGCTTAAGAGACAAACTTTTAAATAGGAGGTGTTTTAGGTAATTAACGTTATTCCCAATAATTAAAGAGCAATATCTCGGCTTCTAATGAGTAAAATAAAAAAATTCTGACTAGGTTTGAAGGAGGAGATGTTCCGATCACCTTTTATCTAATTAATAAGCACTCACTATGGCTTATCCAAATTGAAAATATCGAATTTATGAAAAAAAAGAAAATGTCACGTATTTTTCCCGAAAAATAAGCTACAACTTTTTTTAATTTGACGTTTAGGTCAATTCTGGCACCGGCATTTGATAGATCATACTTTGTACTATCGGAAACCCTGTATTTTGAATTTTTCCGAGGAAGTTAACATTAATAGTTATAGCGTCGAAAGTTGAGAAGCAAAAATCGACATTTGAGCGTTAATGGGTTAAGTGCAGTGGGTGCTCTAGCTAATGGAGGCGCTGGTATCGTAAAAGCTGTCAACGACGCTAAAGCAGTTAAACAGCCATTGAAAGAGAGTGAAAGATATAATAAAACTATGGCAGCGATTGACCTTGATAAAGGTTTATATCTCATACTATATAAAAAGGGATTTGACCTCAAGCCTTATACCGAAAAAAGTTTTAAAAAAAGCTGGATATAAATTTACCTCATCGCACACTTACCCATGCTGAAATAAATTACCAACTACTGGACCACTCTATCGTGAATCGGGAATTGTGAATTTAGATGATGCCAATGGTCCTGGTACGCATTAGGTCGCGTATCGTAAACAAGGCAAAACCGTTGTTTACTTCGTTGATTTGAAATCAAATCTTGAAGTTGACGAGGTTAAATATAATTGCGAGATATATCAAGAGTTCGATACTTACACCGGCGGCCATCTCTATCTCTTATTTTTGTGTGGAAAGCTATACAAGGAGGCAGCGCTATAATTTTCAGTCATTATAATTCGAAGAGTCATGGGAGAGTCATTAATTGTAACTCTTTCGGGTAATTCATCTATTTTGGAAGCACAATACTGTCCTCCAATCGAACTCTCATCAAGTAAGAACTATGCTCTCGGTTTAGTAGAACTTTTAACTTTTGATTCAATACCTAATATAGATACTAGAAACAACAAGTTATACGTGGGTGAGGAAGTTGTTAGTTTACCAACAGAAAGTTACGAAATTGAGGAGATCGATAAGTATCTATGTAAAAGATTGACACATAAGAATATTAATTTTTCTTTAAAATCCAACAACAATACACTTCGCAGTGTAATCAAGTACCGTCATCAAATTGATTTTACTCCTAAAGATGCTATTGGTCGAATACTGAGATTTATTTCCCGCACTCTATAACCAAACATCGCTCACAACTCTGATATTCCAAATGCACTCTGATTCTATATAAACGGGTGCAGAGTGCATACAGTTCACGAACTTTTTCCTGTAGTACCACCAGGATACAAAATTATCCAATTTTCATCGCACGTCATTTACCTACCAATCACCGTTAAGTGCATCGATCACATACAAATACGTCTAGTCGATCAGGACGTTAATTTAATTAATTTTAGCGAGGAAACGGTCACAATCAGGTTACACATTAAATCGGTATAATGGGAATCGTTTATAACACGGGCAAAGGGTATATAAACAGATCTACATGGTATTCAAGCATCAGTCGTCATCGACGAGTGAAAGCGTTAACGCAAAAGAACGTTCAGTTCCGGAAAAGTCTAGGCTTAAAAATCTGTCTACAACGAAATGGAAGAAATTCTAAACCTGCAGTCAGGTGTAACATTCTTCGAAACAGTAGCTCACTATGAAGTTCACACTCATCAACTATATACTTCGGCAATAGCGAAGAAATCCGCATATCAATTCAACACGATGATTTAAATCTTTTACCCTCGCGTAGTTCTATACGTGTGGTAGGAAGACTAACCGAAGCAGATGGAACTGTAGTGCAGAATACAAAATTGGTTAACAACGGTGTTTTCATCTTTTCGAGGAAATTCGCTACGAGAGTAATGCGATTGAAATGGATAGATGTAAGAACGTTGGTTTGACTAGCATCATGAAAGGTTAGAAATCGCTCAATTCAAATCAGAGTTTGATTATCGAGAACGCGGGTTGAATCGATCTGTCAGAAATGCAGCAAATAACCAACAATGTGGGCTATTTCGAAGTTTTCATACCTCTCAATATGATTCTCGGTGTCGCTGAAGACTATCGTAAAATCCTCGTTAGCGTAAAGCATGAGCTTATTCTCACGAGATCTAGATTCGATCTCAATGCAGTAGTGCAAATTGCAACTAGAATTGCGGATCAAGATGTTTTTCAAGAATTCAAGATCGATCTTTTGAGAATCGAGTGGCTCATGCCCTACGTACAGCTCTCTAATGAGTACAGGATGCGCCAGTTTCGACGTATCGAAAAAATAAGCCAATTATGATGAGTTTTCGGTCGTGGGAGTTGTATGAGTAGCCTGTACTACCAACTTTTTCGAGAGATGTATAGGCTGTGAGAACTTCTAATAAGCTGTAAAAGCCTCAATTCGTCAGTCAGTCGTCGTACAGGATTTTAGACTAATCGAAAGGGATTAACGACAGTCGATGCTAATCAGTTCGATCACTGCAACATCAGCAACTTAAAACTATTTTTCAATTCACAATGCTACCCGTATGGAAACATGAATTTGAATGTTGTGAAAAATCAGTATGCGATTCTATACGACATGTACGCAAACTTCCAACACGCATACTATGGAAAAGCTGCTGATCTAATGCTTAAAAATCCGAATACATCACCCGCGTTCCGATAATCGTTATCGATTGCTCGAGACGCAACGATTCACTGAAAAACACTCCCGTAGATGTACATCTCGAATTCGATACTAAGCAGAATTTTCCTGCTGGTACAACCGTGTACTGCTTAATTATATTCCATCAGATTGTCGAGATAAAAGAGCGCCAAAGCGGAGTGAAGCTCATTCTTGTTCGATATCTTGTGGCCGGGAAAAAACTTCGTCTTTAAAGAGTTGGCTGTAATTTCAATCCACGGCTATACCGATCCTATAGTGCTTCTCTTCAAAGCGCCATTTCCTTGGAAAAAATTATCCAACAAGTACAAACGTGAAAATCTCTGGCTTGAACTTTATTATCACGGTTTGTCCTGGGAGTTCGGCGATCACGAATACACCGAAATTGGAAAGATACTTTAAGAAGCTCTACAGGGTGCGACAAGCATCTACGTGATCGGTAAGGCAAAAAAGAAGTGGTTGGAACATTTCTATTTCTAAGGTATCACAGAATTCGGTTATCCAGAATTTGACCATCCTACATTAGTGACTGTATGCACCAATCACAAAGAAGCATAAAAAGCTACATATGTACTCCAAAACGTTAAGCTAATTAAGCTCTCTCTTTTCTGAGATAGAATGTCCGATTAAATATAACACAGCTTTTAGCCTCATTTCATCAACTGATCACCAGGGTCAGAGTAATTCAGGCTGCCCATATCTTGATGAAAAAGAGAAGAGTTCACAATGGAAAAACTTCATTCAAAAGTTTTCAACTAATATGTATTCATTACCCGAGAAGAAAGACTATAAAAGGCTCTACGTAGTAGCAGGTCCTTGGGCGATTCTGACTCAGCAATGGATTCCTACAAAAAAACCTGTTGGTATAAATGCACGTCTGGACCTGAGTTGCGCTTCTGTGCACGTTAATGCTATGAAACGTTGGATGCTTGAGCGAAAAGACAATGACGAATCCATAGTCATAATGTACAATTGAATGCAAAATATTAAGTATGTATATGCAAAATGAGCAATTGAATGCAAAATATTAAGTATTAATAAAAAAAAAAAATTAATAAAATTATTTGTCTCTGCTTTATTTCAAAGTTTATCGAGATAAAAATTTACTTGATGCATAAAATCAAAAATATACTCTAATATTAAAGAAAATATAACACTTAAAAGTTATTGAAATTGTCATAGTGTTTAATATTGTAATAAATATTCATAAAAGTTATTGAAACTTACATAATGTTGTAACAAATATACTATTCGGAGATTTCGCGGGAGGTAGAGGTATTGATCTGAACATGTTAAATTTGGTGACCAGAAAAGCGTTGCTCAGGGGATATAGGGAGGTGCGATTCCACGTTATGTGCCACTTCTAGCTCAGTGGAGGCGGCAGCAGGTAGCAGGAGGCGACTGCAAAATGATGGGCCACTCGGCAGCGGGTGGCCTGGCTCATGCATGGGCCGCTCTCGCTGGCTGCTATGCCGTTTCTGGCTCAATGCAGCTTCTAATTCAGCATGGGGAGGAGAAGAGGGGGGTGGGGAGATATGCTACTTCTAGCTCCGCAGCAGGATGAGCCAAAATCCTATGCCGATTCTGGCTTACTGTCTCTTCTAGATCTGCGAGAGAAGGGGGAGAGATATACAGCTTCGGGCTCATCCGTAACAGGGTGAGCCAGAAAGACTAGATTGATTATGGCTCACCCTGAAGCGGTAAGTTTGTGTTGCATGTTAAGTGATATTAAGCAGAAGTTGGGGACAAATATAGCAAGATTTGGAATATGCACTCAAATCAGTGTATTGAATGTCATTATTATGTATATAGGAATTGCTCAAATTTGTATACACATTGGATTTAAAATTCATATCCGTGTGCTAGCTAGCAACTTTCTTTTATCAATTGTGATTTTGTGAGAAACCTGTGCATTTTAATATTATCTAAATTGTGAATAGTTTAGTAGGCTATGATTTTTGACTCGTAAAATGATCTTCAAGTCTAAGTGGCTTGATGCTTCTACGTAGGTTCAAATTAATATGCCAGCTGCTTGTCGATGCATTGACTTATCGATGCACTGTGTATTCGAAGACAAATACATCAAGATTTTAAATGTTTACTTTAATTAGTAGTGTATTAAAATTCAGTGCCATGTGTATCAAAGTTGCAACAATTTATTATCAATTAAAAATATGGTATTCTAAAAGCGTTCTTTTCGTTAGATAATAATTTAATTTGTTGTGAGCCACTTTCATTGGTCAATTGTTATTTTGTGAGAAACATGTGCATTTTATTGTTAACTAAACTGTGGACTTGATATATCAAAGTGCGATTGTCAGTCTCTTATGTAACCTATTTCAGTGACTCTTTGTATAATGATTTTGATAGTATATGAAAGTGATTTTCAATCGAACAAACAGATATGAAGTACAAAGTGTGTGTGCATATACAAGAAATCCAAGAAAATGAACAATTTAAAAAAATATATTTTAATTGGCTTTTTGCAGTCTTGCTCAGGCCATGATCAGGTAGCTGGGACAAAATTTTAAAGTGAAATTAAGTATTTTCTACGTCGGTGAATACGTAGAAAATAAGTAAACGCAGATAAACGTACAAAATTTTTTTATTTTGTACAGCTGATCAAAATATTGATATTGGAATAAAATTTAATCCGGGGAAATGCGGGGAAATATAAAAAAATTCAAGTCAATTTCGTTAAAATCAGTGAAAAACTCAAGATTTCATC
The DNA here is from genome assembly GCA_900490015.1 of Megastigmus stigmatizans. NCBI lineage: Eukaryota > Metazoa > Arthropoda > Insecta > Hymenoptera > Megastigmidae > Megastigmus > Megastigmus stigmatizans. Next base: position 18,446 of record UELV01087005.1, on the reverse strand, counting down.
CGGCATCTAGTAGTAAAAATTAGAAAAAATTACTTTTTTTATATTTTCCACTTTACAGAGAAGACATTTTTTACTCAGAAAAGTTTTATTCAAATACTTTAGAGTTTAAGGATTCTTCATGCTGAAGTTGATTTTATATTATAGAATACATGCGAAGTTTGACCATGGGCCGCTAACGACGTCCTTTAATATGATTTTAATTATGTGTATAAAATATTATATGTGGTGCGACTATTGCCGAGTCACTCGTCTACTCGTGAAGAGTATTATCGCGTATATACGGATTACGCTTACGCGCGACGCATTTTACTCATGAAGATGAGCTGTGCTGCGCGACCGAGAGAGAGAGAGAGAGAGAGAGAGAGAGAGAGAGAGCGGTACTAAGGGTAGGAGACGGAGTGAGAGAGCGTATCCGCGCGGCTAATTGTCGCGCTAGTTATATGATCTAGCCTCCGAGCATCTCTTGTTTAGCAGTCGATCGCTCGACTATCTTATCACCTCTGTGGGGTGTCAACAAACCAAGAGACTAAACATCGTCCAGCTGCTATTGTGACCTGGAAGACACAGAAGATGAGCAAGACCATAGAAAAGACAATAGAATATCACTATTATAAATACCACCCTCGTACCGGCGACGGGTAACTCTTTGTCGAGTATCAAAGCTGTAAAGACGCGTTTCAATAAAAATAGTATTAAACTACTTACCTTATTTATTTCATTGTGTGTGTGTTTGAGTGTGTTCCATCACCTGCGATCGGGCTTTCTCACGATCAATAACATAACTGGTGCTGTGGACAGGATTACTGCGAGGAAGCAAAATTCGGATTCTCCTCCAACTAACCGGATGGAAATCATTCACGAAAGAAGTAGCTGGTGTTTCAACCCCATCTTCGCAGTACACACGTCAAGCCTCGAGTCCACCTATGCATTGAGTCACCAAAAATCTTCAAAGAAGAACAGTAAGTCTTTGAAATTTTCTACATTCTTAATTAAATCCTAAGAATACGATTAATCGATTTTACAAATAAATACGAAACATTGGCTACATTAACGTTAGAGCAATTCAAATTAAGATTATGCGTATGGCGTAACGCGATCCCCATATACGAAGGCGGATCGAGATTTTTGTCTCATTTTCTGCAATAGTGTGATAAATTCATTGAGACTTTACGATCATCGGACGAACTGACCAATGAATCGTTATTTTTTCTTATAAAATCAAAAATAGGTGGAGAAGTACTAGATTTAGTAGTAGCTAACAAACTAGCCACCTGGGTAGATTGTAAAAGATTACTGATAAACAGATACAGTGATCCTAGTTAGGAAGAATGATTATTTACCAAACTTAGTACGTGCTACCAACAAGCTAAACTAAATATCGAAAAATACGCTGATGAACTTAGACAGCGACTAAATAAAATAAAGGAATATAAAATAAAATAAAATGAAATAAAATAAATAATGAATTCTATGAAAATGTCGCAACAAATGTATTTATTAACGGTGTAAAAGAACCGTATCATTCACACTTAACTCATTTCGATCTAAAAGATATTGAAGATTGCTTAACAAAATGTGGAAAATACGATAATCACGAGCAACAAGTGGCCTTTCTTACATTCATGAGACAACGAGAAAATAAACCAAATACTGCAAATACCGTTAATACGATTAGAAACTCACGAATTACAAATTTACCAGGAACTTCAGGAAATACAAATCCTTTTCAAGCGCGCCCAGCTGTTACAAAAACGCCATTTGCACCAATAAATTTCGAAAGCCATAAGAACTTTAGACAAAATAATAATCAATCAAAAAATCAAAATTATCAACCGATGCCCATGACAATGAGCACGAGAAATACGAATAGACCGCACAATAACTTTAATAAACCCGTATTAAATCTAAATAATATCGGAAATTCACCAGAGTTGCCACACCTCGTAACTACGAATCCACCATTAAAAATACTTATCGATTCCGGAGCTTCATCATCTATAATAAATCCGAAAATAGCTAATGAAATGTTTTCTAAATATGTCTTTCCGTATAGTTTTGAAGTAAAATCCATGCATAAAGTAATAAAGGGCACACACGCTCTTGAATTTCCAATTTTACAAGAATTTGGAGATACCACACCTATTAACTTTCTTATACCAGCTTGGCGCTCTACTTTTGACTGCCTTATTGGACATAAAGATTTACAGAAATTAGAAGCAAATATAAATTATAAAACACATATATTTATCACTCCAAAATTTGAAATAAATTACCTAAAGAATACTCCAGATAAATGCAAGACCATTCAACTGAATCACTTTAAATATATAACATCACAAATAAGAACCTGCCACATGAACAGTGAAGAGAAACATAAGATTATCTCACTATGTCAAGAATATGCAGACTGCTTCTATTACGAAAAAGATAAATTATCAGTGACAAGTGCAGTCTCACATAACATCAGAACTAAAGACGATTATGCTATCTACGGAAAAGCTTTCATTACCCATACCATCTAAAGCAAGAGATACAAGAACAAGTACGAAAATTATTACGAAGCGAAATAATTCGCCCACGCAACTCACGTTAATCTTCGCCTGTTTGGATTGTAAAGAAAAAAATTGTTGCAAGCTGCCGACAAAAATGGAGAATGGTAATCGTCTATCGAAAATTGAACGACGTAACTATAGCAGATAAATACCCACTTCCGAGAATGGAAGATATTTTAAAAAATTTAGGTAAATGTACTTATTTTATTACTTTAGATTTGGCTTAAGGATTTCATCAAATGCCTGGAGATAAAGACTCTGTAGAGAAAACCACTTTTACAGTAGAAAATGGATATTACGAAATATCCGAAAGCCATTTGGCTTAAAAAACGCACCTGCCACTTTTCAACGAATAATGGTTAAAGTATTAAGAAAATACTTGCATAAACTTCGTTTTGTGTACATGGATGATATAGTCATTTTTTCAAAATCATTATAAGAACATTAATGAATCAACATGTGAATTGAAAATATAATTAGACAAAAGTGAGTTTTTACGAAAAAAGTCCCATTTTTAGGACACATAATAACACTACAAGGATTCACACCGAACCCGGACAAAATCGACGCAATTTTGAAATACCCATTGCCAACGACACAAGAAGAAATTAAAGCTTTTTCAAGACTTATCGGCTATTATAGAAAATTTATTAAAGATTTTACAAAAATTACCAAACCCTTTACGAAAGTGCTTAAGAAGGAAGAGAAGATAAATTGTGAATATGATTAAAAATACACCAATACTAAAATACTCTGACTTTGAAAAGTAATTTTACATTACTTCGAATGCATCGAATGTTGCAATCGGAGCCGTCTTATCGCAAAAAGGGCGTCCTATCTCTTATTTTTCAAGATCTTTAAATTTAGCTGAACATAATTATCCCACAATTGAGAAAGAATTATTGGCCGTAGTGGATGCATGCAGATATTTTCGACCGTAAGTATATGGAAAAAAATTCATTATAGAAACAGATCATAAGCCACTCACTTGGCTCTGGTCTCTAAAATCACCTAATTATAGATTAATTCGCTGGAGAATTAAGCTAGAAGAATACGACTATGAAGTAAAATATAAAAAGGGATGCGAAAACAACGTAGCTGATACCTTAAGTCGAGTGGAAATAAATATAGAAGAGGAAAATGAAGAAGACGATTCACTTACAGTGAGGGTCTCCTCACTGTCGCAGAAATGGACGAAATGTATAATGATGATGATTTGACAACTGTATATTCTGCCGAAGAGAACCCGGTATTTTCTTTACCCATATCAGACAAAAATATGCATGCGTTTAATTATAGCATAATAATTAAAGGAGGTAATGACTACCAAGTAAAAACGACAAAAGATAAACTAAGAGTATAATATTCGGTAAAGATATATAGGCAAAACGCAGAAACACAACTGCTTAAATTTTTCAGCCAAAATATAAAACCCGATAAACAATACGACATCTACTTTATGACTGATGAATTAGAAAAAATTACTTACAGAGTAATGCAAGAACATTTTAATGAGAAGTTAAAACTGATCAAAACGGCAGCTTATACACCGGTAAAAAATCTAAATAACTTCATGAAGGAATTAGAGAAATATCATAACAGCAATCATAATGGAATTCAGGAAACAACAGCTCACATTAAGAAAAAAATATACATTCCCAATATGGATAAATTCGTCCAAAATTATATAAATCAGTGCGAAATATGTCTTGAACAAAAATACGAAAGAGGACCCTATGAAACCGAAACGTACGGTCCTATAATAGCACAAAATTAAATATCATCAAACAACTATCAATAGACACACCCGCCAATGGACTAGTAGAATAATTGCACTCTACTTTGAAGGAAAAATTAAGTATACTCGTGGATCAAAATCCTAGAGAAATTGTCAAAAATCATATGACTACTGCCATTTTAATATACAATCAAAGTATTCACTCCATCACACATTACACGCCGTTTGATCTCTTATATGGACCTTACGAGGAATTCCATAAACATATCATAGATCCTGATACAGATACAATTGAGAAATATAATGAAATCGGGAAGAAAGAAATTCTACCATTCTATAGAGAATTATATAGAAAACAAGAAGAGCAGCAAAAGTTACCAGACAACTCGGACCAAACATTAGAAAACACGGAAATATTTATTAAAACGTATCAACAACAACTTGTTGAAAAACAACAAGGCCCATCATTAGATTGTCATATTCACGGATAACTACGTAGATATAATTTGAGAAGTGCCAAAAGGTTGAGAAAAACTTCCTAAATATTCCTAAAATTTTCGATTTAGGAAAGAAAATAATAATAACTAGTGGTTAAATATCAAATAGATGATTGAAAAAAAAAAAATATAATATGTTATAGATGATAACGAACCTCACATCTGATATGAATATTTTTTACATCGAGTCACGTCTCCGAATCTTAGAGGATAGAGTTGAAACTTTAGAATGTTTTGATGACGATCAATGGATCAATATATCTGCACTTCTGAACCGAAAGAAGAAACAATAGACGAAATTTACCGAATTAGAAAAGAGAGTAGAAGAAATAGAGAAGAATCAAAAACTTATAAATGAGAAACTGGATATTTTAATAGGTCTCTTAACGCCAAAAAAAATGGAAGAAAATGAAAAACCGAAAAATTAATTATTCATAATTATTGAATTTTCGTTCCGTTTAAAGATCGATCGTATTAATCCAAAATTTAGTTGTTTATTTAACATTCTATAACTTAAAATTCCAATCCTGAATCCTATTAAATTCTCCTTGTTTGAAAGACTTGCTCCAAATAACTACAATAATTAAACAGCTGAAAACAAAAAATAAATATATATATACATATATAGAAGAAGATTTTGAAGAACTGTAATCACTGAATTAAATCCTACTCAATCATCAAGATATTCAACTGAATCATGAACCCCGAATGTGTATTTAAGATTAAATTGCATCTACTTGTAATGACTATTATAATTTTGTCAATCATCATAATATACGAGATGATTTACTTATTATGCAAAAGAAGAAAAAGAAAACATAATAACATACACAGGCAATCCGAGCATCTCGTGTACGTTATGTTAGTAGCCGTGAGAGAGCCCGATCACAGGTGATGGAACAAACTCAAACACATTCACAACGAAATAAATAAAGTAAGTAGTTTAAGATTCTTTTTATTGATTTACGTCTTTACAACTTGGATGCCCGTCAGAGAGTGACCCGTCGCCGGTACGAGGGTGGTCTTCCCATTGTCTTGCCCATCTTCTTTGTCTATTAGGTCACAGTAGTAGCTGCACGATGTTTAATTTCTTGGCATTCCACCGAGGAGATAAGACGACCAAACGATCGACTGCAAAAGCAGAGATTATTGGAGGCTGGATCATATAACTCGTGCATATAGATAGAGATTAGATTAGTTTCGGCCATCGTCCTGCTCGCGCCTTGCTAATTTTCGCCCGAGAAAGTCCTATCGTATTTGATTGCCTCCGCTTCTTTTGTGAATGTGTAAATGATATAACCAAGTGAACGCCGTGCGCTGTCTGGTTGACCGTGATTGAGTTTTACTGTGGAAAGCGAGATAAGAAGAATGTGTTGGCATTTCCTTCCTGGGGAAAAATGATCGTCAGCTACCAGATCCAGAGATTCGTCACCGATTCCTCGCCACGCATACTCTCACCTACGTCTACTGTTCTTTTGCCAGAACTTGTCAGTACTCTGCAGGCAGAGTTTCATTATTAAGATTATGGCCTCTCTCTCTACAATGCGACTGCAGATACTTCCAGTCACCTGTGGTACCAAATCACGTGCGAGTGTCGCGTCAACTGCAAATTGCATAATTTTGTATATTTCATTTGATTTGTAAAATACACACTTATTATTTGTTAAATTACCGCGAGTCTTCATTTGCGAGTATTTTTCACCTTTTTCCTATCACAAGAACTAGATGTCGCCGCCGCGGTCATGTGACGAATTTTCCTGCGCGTACTGAGCTGCCGTGAGCATACATGATTTTATCTAGATATCACTTTGACTACAATTCATCTTAATTTAACATACGAAAATGAAGTCGGATTTTTACCCACATCGCAAGTTCAAGGAAATTTTATATATCAAGAACATCGAGTCTACTTGCAGCAGATAAGTTATAGCCTACTGATTGGCTCCACGAGGTATAAATTTATTACAGCCGCTGTAATAGTGTTTATTGATGCAAGGCTGATGTAGCACAAAATTTGCAGGAAAATGTAGAATTTTTCCCGGCATGTAGCTAACTGGCGCGGTTATTTGTATAACCGATTTCGTCCCCTGTCTCGGCGTGTTACGGATTTGGCCGTCGCCACCTAGCGGGGGACCTCGCAACAAGATGTGTCTGGTGCCATCTAATAGCCGCAATAAGAATACAGAAACACAGAAACGTGGATCATGCAGAAAAGTTTACGAAGAGGAGTACGGCCTTGTAAATACGATTTAATCCACAGGAGTGCGGACCTCGAGAACCCGAGATTGCGCAGTTTGCTCAACAGTCTCGAACGAGAGATGGTATCAAATGCCTTGCTGAAGTCAAAGAGCAACAGCAAGGTGATCATCCTTCGATCAATGCCTATACGAATGTCGTCAGTAAGTTTAAGCAGGGCTGTCTGAGTACTGTGATGTTGTTTAAACCCTGCCTGAAAAGGTTCGAGAATGCCGGTCCCGGAGAGATAGCTGGTAATTTGAGAGTGTGCAATCTTCTCAAGCACCTTAGAAAGAAAACACAGTAGGGCGATGGGACAAAAGTCCGAAACTGAGGATGGAGCAGAAATCTTTTTTAAAGCCACTAACTGTACTCTCCTCCAGGCACCCTAAAAAACCCCCGAGCAAAGGAGGAGTTGAATAAACGAACTATATAATTCCTATACTATATATAACTGGCAAGTACTTCGCTACAACACTCTGCGGTATGTCATCCGCACCACTCGCCTGTGATGAAAAATGAGACAAGGCGAGAACTACATCTGGGAAAGAAACGGGTTGAAAAGAAAAACCGTCATCAGATGCTGACTGAATGATATCCATTGCATTATCTATATTCTCATTGGGCGCAACTGACACACCCGCAAAGTGAGAGTTCAGCTCCTCCGGGATGAAACCATGCAGCTCCTCCTTGCTTTTGGACAAGAGGCCGAGCTTACGCATTTCCGTCCAAATATCTTGCCTATGATCAAGAGCGTCAGAAAGTTGATTACCAAGATAGGAGGTACGCTCTTGATCCATACAAATCTCGACCTCGCTATGTAAACAGAGAAATTCATCCAGGAGCACGGCACTCGTGGTCCTTTTATACCATCTGTGCGTAGCGGTGCATTTGTCTATGAGTAGCTGAAGTCCAGCGCCAATCCATGGAGCTTTTGCTCTACGAGCAATTACAGTTTTCAACAGAGCAAGTTCATTAATAGCTTCCAATAGATTAGCGCTCAGACATTCAAGCGCCCCATTTATGTCAAACTCAGACTCTAAAGTATTTGTGGAAAAATTCGACAAATCGCAGCGACACAAACACTCATTGAGTTCAGCCGAGGTTATCTTATTATAGCTTTTACAGCTGAAAGTCTCTTTAGGATGAGACGCAACGTGAATATCAATGTTAACATCGATGATATTGTGCTTGTTACGAAAGGGCGCCAGACTATTCCCATAGTCAAGTACAGTATCGTTATCGTCTACAAACATTGTGTCAATCTATGTGTAAGATGTCTCAGTATGATGCGTCGAGCCGTGCTGAATGATATTTACGGAGAGTTCGTCAGCTAATCGCTGAACGAACTCAGAATCACCAGTCCTCGATAACAGATCTGCATTCAGATCACCCATAATCAACTTGTGGCTGTAGTTACGACAAACGTTTTTCAGAGAAGCGAGGAAGTCAGGATCGCAATTAAAAGCTATTTTTGGAGACCGATAAATAACACCAACTAAGATTGGTGGCGTGTTACCCTTTTGAACCTCACAGAAGATGAATTCAGGAACACCTAGCTTACCTGGTCTTGTGCTAGTGGATTTAGCAAGGATTTTAACTTTATAATCATTACGAATATAAAAGGCACCACCACCACCATTCTCATTCTCATCAACGACTGGGCCAAGCCACGACTCGGCGATTCCGAAAAAATGGTAGGATTGATAATCGCTATGAAATTAACGGAATTGCATATTGTGAGGTCTAAGAGAATTCACATTGAGAAAGCCCGCTCTCAGTCCACTCTTCTTCACCACATCAGTAACTCCTTGCTGAATTCATCCGGTAGTTACAGCTGTGCCACGAGTATTAGGCTGGCCAGTCTCCTCCTCCACTTGAAAATGCATCAGCAATAACCCGCAACTCTGCAGCGGAGGTAAATATATGGGCGCGCTCACCACCCTTTCTCCTATCCAAAAATCTGCCACTACTGCACCCGATGTATTTGAAGCCAAGCCTTAAAGCCAATTGCATTGAGTTCAATAATTCACTATACATTTCGGGCTACAGTAGTTCACTGATATGAATTTTACGATCTCGCAAGTGGCGTTTATATAGCGCTCTCTAAAAGTAAATACTGAGCAGTAAGAGTAAATAAGACCGGGCTATAGCCCGGCCCCAACCGATCCAACGTGAGGCTATTCCATCGAGCTATAATGGCTTGTAATCAGAATAATAAGTTACTTAGTCAATTCCTAGGCCTTAGGGAAATTACCGTAAAAAAATGTTACAAGTGAAATAAGTGCCCATAATGAAAAAATTGTTCCTAGTGATAAAAATGTCAGAAGTGTTAGTTACTCTCAAGTTACTCAAAGAAATCAGTTTCTAAAGCAAGATCAAGGTTTAATACTAGACTGCGTTGAAAGCTTTAATTTAACCGATTAAACGTGCGCTATAGGAGACCTTGTATAACCAGCAAATGTTATCTACTCTTCAAGAATCTCCAATAATAGAGTGCGTATTTTCCTCTCTAAGAAAGAATTAGTTAATGAAATAACTGAGAAATACAAATTTCTTATTATAAAAGATGTCGAAGTAACTATTAGGCCACTCATATTAAAACAACAACGTATAATTTTGTCAAATGTATGCCCAACCATACCGCATTTCATCTTAGAAGAAATAATCGATAATTTGAACATTAAAAGAAGCTCAGCTGTTACGTCCCTTAAAGCTACTATTTCAAGAGAAGGATACAATCACGTACTCAGCGATAGGCGAAAAAGTATACATTGATCCCGAGGACATAACTAAATTCCCAGAAATAATAAAAGTTAAAATTGACGACTTTATCTACTTTGTGTTCCCTAGCACAGACAGTATACGCTGTTTCGCATGTAAACAAGAAGGACACATTGCCAAACTGTGCCCAAATCAAAAAGAAGGTGATAGCAGTAATATTCATACACAATATCAATTAAATAATAGTCATATTCAACACGAAAATTCTCCAGTTCCAATACAAACTAATAATACAAATGAAAACTCAGAAATGGAGAAAATCAATCGACCAATAAACAAAATCAAAGAAACAACTACGGAACTAAATCCAAAAGTACAGACAATGGAAGTGGATAAACTGAATTTTAAACGTCCTTTATCAATAGCATCATCATCAACCGCTGCTTTTAATAGCTCAATAATGCTCTCAGGGTCAGAACTAGTTTAGAATCACTTATTGATGAACAATACACTATTGATAATCACAATGCAAATAAATTCAAAATAGTAAAAAAAAAAAAAAAAAGTTAAAGTTAAGATCAACAACTCCAACGAAGAAATTCGATATAAATGAAAGTTTACTAACTATTAAAGAAAAAATGGAAAATTCAGACATTTCTTTCCCTCTAAATTTCACCAACTTAAAAAGCTTTCTCGACAACGCATTTTCAAATTCAGAAGTTATTGAGATCGCAAAAGAATATTCGAACAAAATTATCAAAGTAGCAAACATGATGAGAACCCTACATGTTGACCTACCAAATAAAGGTCTAAAATCACGATTCACAAAAATTATAAAAAAAAAATAGAACTACACGTTTTTCAAACCTCGTCTACAAACAATAGCGACCTCGATAATCCAGAACTAGAAGAAAAAAAATAAATCAAATTCAATATGAACAATTACATCCTTCAATGGAATTTAAATAGTTACTACAAAAGAAAGGAAAATCTTGAAAAATTAATTTATGAAAAAGAACCCACTATTATCTGCTTACAAGAAACAAATTTCAAATCCAATTTTTGTGCCAATATAAAAGGATATAGCTCATTCTTCAAAAATCGAGCAACTGATAAATTTAAACACGCCAATAGAAACAGTAGCTATCGCTTGTTATCTACCTAATAAAATATCAATATGCAACGTATGCAACCAAACAGCCAATCACTTTTTCTAACTGAACTTAATAGTCTTAAACATGAACTTGGAGAATCTTGCATTATACTCGGCGACTTGAACTCTCATAACCCTTTATGGGGTTCAAACCGTATAGACCTTAGAGGTAAGATAATTGAAGAATTTTTGGAAAACCCACAAATCGTCTTATTAAATCATAACTTACCCACTCACCTTAATACTTCCAACCCAAGCGAAAGCTGTATCGATTTAAGCATTGCCACATCAAATGTTGCTGACCAACTAGACTGGGAAATATCAGATTTCCTCCATGATAGTGATCACTACCCAATTTTAATCTATATAAATATAGAAAAAGGTTAAAAATGAAGAAAGAGATCTTACAAACAAATGGAATTACAAGAAAGCAAATTGGGATCTCTACAAATCAGAAATCGAAAACCAAATTATCTCCTTAATCCAACCTCGTTCAACAAACACAAACAATACAAACGAACTTATCGAAAATTTTAACCAGATCATCTATTCGGCTGCAAACACAGTCATACCTTTAATAAGAATAAATAGAAAAAGAAAACAAGTCCCGTGGCGGAACGAAAGTTGTACATCAGAGCTAAATGAAGCGAAACACGCCTTTAATAGATACAAAAAACATAAACTCTTGAAAATAAAATCGAACATAATAGGAACAAAGCAATTTTCAAAAGAACCTTAAAAGAATCCAAAAAGAATCATTGGCTAAACTTTGTAAGCAGTCTAAACATAAATAGCCCCGCTCCAATTATATGGCAAAAAATCCAAAGAATCCAAGGAAAATACAAATCAAAGAAAATAAAGTTTCTCGTGAATGATGATAAGAAAATCATTTCCAATGACCTCGACATAGCCAATGAATTAGCAAGAACATATTCCAACAACTCTAGCGATGCAAACTATCACAAAGAATTTTTAAAAAAAAAACCCAATTTTTCAGAGGAAATATATACAAGTGAAGAAAACGGTGAAAACGAACAGAATAACCCCCTATTAAACAATAACATTGAGATTGCAGAAATAGCCGAAACATTGTTAAGCTGCAAAAATTCTAGCCCCGGTCCTGATCACATCCCTAATATTTGCTAAAAAATCTACCACGTACGGGTATGCAATACCTTGAGAAACTATTAAACCAAATATGGTTAGGGGACGTATTCACTTACCAATGGAAAACGGCTACAATTATACCAATACATAAACCGGGTAAAGACTCTTCATCAGCCAAAAACTATAGACCTATAGCATTAACAAATAACCTTTGCAAACTCATGGAAAAAATCATGAACAAAAGACTACGCATCTACTTAGAAATAGCACAATTTTTTACTCCACAACAAAGTGGCTTCCGACAGAATAAATCGACTTATGATCAACTCATTGCCTTAGAACAAGCAGCATATGAAGCACTCCGTAAAAAACAACACCTCATAACAATATCATTAGACATCGAAAAAGCATATGAGATGGTCTGTCGTGAGACAGTAATTAAAATATTAAAAGAGTTAAACATTAAAGGTCACATTTTCAATTTTATCAAAAACTTTCTAGAAGAACGTTTCATACAAGTTAAAATTAACAATACTCTATCAGAACTTACACGTTTAAAAAATGGGATTCCTCAAGGTTCTGTTCTCAGCGTTACATTGTTTCTAATATCAATAAACAGTATAACAAGTAACATAAAATATCCAGTGAAATGCAGCTTATTCGCAGACGATCTTGCAGTATACGTCTCCAACAATAACTTTAAAGTAAGTGAAGAAATGTTACAAAAAACCATAAATAATTGGTACGAATGGTCTATCGAGACTGGCTACAGATTAACACAATATATAATTATTACTAATAAGAGAAAAGTCCCGAAAATCTCACTCAAAATACAGCACACAGAAATTAAAAAAGTCGATAAAATAAAAATACTAGGCCTAACTTTTGATAGCAAATTAACTTGGAAAAATCATATACAAATCGTCAAAAGTAAATGTACCCAAAGACTCAAAATAATAAAAATTCTGGCAGCTAAAAATTGGGGAGCAGATCAAAAAGTACTAATCAATGCGTTTAAAGCAGTGATACTATCGAAACTAGACTACGGGAGTATAATTCATGGCTCATCAACACACTTCAATTTACTAGAGACAGTCCAAAATAGTGCTATCAAAATTGGCCTGGGAGCCTTTCACACGAGTCCTACTCTCAGTATTTTAGCAAAGAGTAACATGATGGCTCTCTCTGACAGAAGAAAAGTACTAATGTGCAAGTATGCATGCAAAATTGCTTCCCTCCCTCATAGCATAACTTTCAAAACTATATTCGAAAACGAAGAACTCTCCTATCTTGAATATTCAAACACCCCTAAACCTTTAGCAAAAAGACTTCTAAATAAATTAATAGACCTTAACATAAGTATTCCAGACATTATTATTCAATCACAAGCTTCCCCTCCGATAGCAACACTCAATTTAAAAATACTACCAGATAGCACGTTTATACAAAACCCACTAGAAAACCATCAAATTTTTACTTGCGACCATACAACAAAAATTGCAACTGGCATTTCAGTAATAACTCGAACAGAAAACTTAAAATACTCGCTTCCACCACAAATTAGCAATAATCTTGTCCAATACTGGACCCTAATAACAGCTCTAGAATTCATAGAAAAATGTAACGAAATGAACTCTGTAATTTTTATACAATCTCAAGGCCTAATAGAAGATCTAAGAAACCCTTACACAAAAAATATATTGATAAACAACATTCAAAACAAACTTATAGATTTAAATTCAAGAAATGTATATATAATATGTCTATAATCAGCGCAATTGTATTTAACGCGTTACAGCGATTTGAAACTTTAAAAGTAGTTTAAAACAGTCTGTCTGTCTGTCCGTCTGTCCGTCGGTCGGTCGGTCTGTCGGTCGGTCGGTCGGTCGGTCCGTCTTTCCGTCTGTCCGTTTGTCCGTCTGTCCGTCTGTCCGTCTGTCTGTCTGTCTGTCTGTCTGTCTGCCTGTCTGAGATAGATAGAGAGAGAGAGAGAGAGAGAGAGTAGGCTCTATGGCTGTTACCTTTACTAGTCGTCGAGGGAACAGTATCCCGAGTCTTCGTCGACCTCCTGGACTGGGATGAAAAATCCAATCCCCATTTGAAAATACCAGGGCCACTCAGGCTCCAGGTACCAGTTCTCCTTCTCCTCCTCTAACATCCTCTGTGTTACAACTTAAAGTAATATCACAGAGCGGCATAATTAAAATTCAAATAAACAAATCTAATAAAAAGGAGCGATCGATATCTATCAGTCTTATTG
>UELV01086958.1:0-10416 GCA_900490015.1 Megastigmus stigmatizans | reverse complement strand
ATAGGCTATACAATTTTATGCATAAATGTAATGTAATTTCCGAACAACAATTTGGATTTGTAAAACGAAAAGGAACTAAAGATGCCTTAAACTATATTACAAATATAATATATAATAAACTAGATAAAAGTAAACCTATTATTGGCACTTTTTTGGATCTCGCCAAAGCTTTCGACACAGTTAACCATAAGATCCTATTAATGAAATTAAAGAGATACGGTATTAGAGGAAATGTATTAGGATTATTAACAAGCTATCTCTCAAATAGACAACAAAAAGTTAAAATACAAAATATCTTGAGTGAATCCAAAACCATAACTACTGGTGTTCCTCAAGGAACAGTATTAGGGCCACTATTATTTATAATATATGTTAACGATCTATTGAGAGATATGCCTAAGGAGACCATTACATCTTATGCTGATGGCACTGTCATCTTTTCTAGTGATGACACGTGGGCTAAAGCACAGGATAAAATGAATATGTACTTAAATAAAGCTGCTATATGGATGGCTCTTAACAAACTATCTCTAAATATACAGAAAACGCAGTACATAACTTTTGGAAATTACTGTGATAGTGTGCCTAAAGAAATTAATATAGTGATAAAAAATCAGCAAATTCTGTGGGTACCTAGTTGCAAGTATTTAGGAATATATTTTGATTTCAATATGAAATGGGATATACATATAGAATATTTAATCAATAAAACAAAATATTTATTATTCATTTTTGCCAAATTAAAAAAATCTATGGACACTAAAACTTTACTGATTATGTATTATGCTTTCTTCCACAGTTTGATTAACTATGGAATAATAGCTTGGGGTGGTGCTTACAGAAATAAATTAGATTTTTTACAAAGAATACAAAATAGACTGTTAAAGATAATATACAAAAATAAATTCTATGTCCATGAAGCACCACTAACCATAACTCAACTATTTACACTAGAATCATTACATTACCATTATAATACTTCGAAAGATATATTTACAAATATTAATCGAAATACGAGACACAAAAATATACAATTACCAAAAATGAATAAAGCAGTAAGTGACAAAAATAGCTACATAGTGGCTATTAAAGCTTTCAATAAACTCTCTAATGATCTCAAAACTATGGACTTTAAAAGTATTACTATCAAGCGTGAACTTAAAAAAGAAATAAAAAATAATAGTTTTTAAACTAAATAAAAAAATAAATATATATATTTAAATGCATTATAATTAATGCTACGAAATGTTTTTTATTTTTATTTATAGAAAAGTTTAAGGGGTTATATAGTTTTAAGTTTTAAGTTTTAAGTGGTATTAAGTAAAATTTTATATTAGTATTACCATCCTATGTACAGGTAACTGTGTTTACCTTCTATAGGTTCACATTGTAATAGCCAATGTATGGTCGTACCCTCATTAGGAGCTACATTGTGTAAATTTGGTATAACAAATAAATAAATAAATAAATAATAATTGCACGAAATCAACTTCCAATTTGCTTTAAACCTTCTCACCTTCTGATGCCAGGCGGCATAGGGTCAAGTAGAAGCTCGAGCGAGTCCTGTAGCCTGAGACTAGCGTTCGGCGATATAGCGGTGTTTTGTTGCTTTGTACTCGTAATGCAGACAGCTACAGTGCTACCAAATAGCTCGATGACCGCGTAACACAATTCGGGTACATTCGAGGCTGCTACACCCATATCCTCTCGATTTACGTAGAACTTGAGATTGCCCTCGTTTGTGCGCTTAAGACCGATCTTGTCACCCATACGAAGCCAATCTAAACTCGGACAATAGTTCCAGCAGAGGCAATGTCCCTTGTGACGGACTTGATTACCTGCATTATGTACAAAAACAAAGGGGTTTAAAGTTTTAAAAAACATTTGGCTTATTTTTACGTGCCCAATATGTAAAATTTAATGTAATTTTCAAAAAAGTCTCACCGGTAAGATACCAAGCATCCGCAGGAACAGACGTCATTCCCTGCACGAGATTCATGGAGGTGAGCCAGCTGCCGCTTTCGTTGCTAATCAAACCGATCCTCAATGAACCGCTCCACTCTCTCGCCACCTCCTGTATACCGACCTCGAATATTTCGTTATTTTCGAGAGCCGAATCGCTGAGTAATACTGCGTTGCTGTACTCGCGACAACGCGTGGCTACAGTACGACCGGTGTCTAACTGAATATTCAGACCTACGGACTCGTGGAACTTGTGCGTTATCTCAGTTTGGACAAGCGGCTGCACCACCGATGTCGGCTGCTGGCTCGTCGTACTGTTCTCTGATGGTAGGTACTGCTGCAACGTCATGTCACGTCGCTCTGGCACTACTATCGTTACCTAAAGTACAATGGAAATTAGTATCTTTTGTAATAATATTAGCGTTAAGAGTTAATGAGTTGAAGATATTCAAGTGCTTATCTAATTAAAGTACTTAGGTTTAGGTATACCTTTCATGAAACTAAATGAACTTTTGATATCGTGAATAACTAATAAAACAATTCTATACACTCACTTGCGCACACTGTCCATAAAGATCAACAACGGGATAGACGTGGGCTGGCAATCCAGTGCACGCTTGGCCTTGATCTACCCCATCGAGATAGTAGTGTAGACTAGCATCGGCGCATCTCATCATACCGATACGGTTGCCCTCCACGAGCTTATCTAAATCGCAGGAATAATTATTTCGGAGCGCCACGCCGTCGCGCATCACCGTCGAGCCTGACAACATCCATGTGTCGTGATCGATATCCGTCATCGTTGATGGAAATTCAAGCTCATCGGGCCTGATAATTTGAAATGGTTTGCATTAATTAACATACTGTATTGAAAAAATTTCGATGATTAAAGCATTTCTTCAAATTTTTCCATATAAAAATATACTTTAGTAAAACAATAGGATACTCGATTGCATTTAAATGCAGCAATTCCAAAAAAATAAATTATTATCCACATGATATTTTATACCTGATAGCAGTAACGCCAGCTTCGATTGCCCCTGACCATCGATCGACCATTTTATCGATGGAGACTTCAAACATTTCACCGTCGCGTAATGCTCGGTTGGCCACGACTATGGCGTCATTGAATTCGCCGAGGGCACGTGGTCGCGATGCCGTCAGTCCGTTGTTCGTGATACGGGCGTTCTTTCCATGTACATGATGAAAGCGTAAATCACTTTAAAAAAAAACACAAAATATGTTAAAAAGTTTTCAAGAAAATAAATATGTTTATTTCAAAAAATAATTCAGAATTTTTTTTGCATTCCAAATTTTAGATGAAAAAATGTACCAATATAAGGTGGTGTTGCTAATACTGGAATTAATAGTAGTCGGACTGCAGAAATCGGAGTTATCAACGATAGTCGCCTGTGCCGCTTGACCATAGAGATCGATTACACCGTAAACTCGCTCAGGTACTCCACTTGCTGCTGCACCCTGATCAGAGCCGTTGACGTAAAAGTGCAGCGTCGAGTTGTCCTTGCGCATCACTCCAACGCGATCACCCACTTGCAGACGATCCAGATTTTGACCGTACTGATCGATCATGGTAGTGCCGTTGTGCATCACACCGTTACCTGTCATCATCCATGTACCCGATCTACGCAAAGCGTAAAATTTAAGCGACTCAGAAAAGATAACTATAGATAAAAACAACAAACTTTGGATTACGAAAAAAAATAAAGATTTTCCTAATGTATGACTGCACAAGATCGATTCTACTTCGATTTACAATAAAACTTAAGTTTTTAAAATTTTTCAGTTTCCTGACTGCATATACTTATTAAATAGTAATAATTTTGTTTAAACCATTTATTAAAGTATGATACCATTTAATTATATAAACGTTCTATAAATATTTCTAAACAAAAATACTGTAAAATCATAAAAAGTACAGGTACAAATTAAACAAACGTTTACCTGACATTTGTCATTGTAAATGGAAATTCCAATTCTGTTGGAGAATGAGTAGTGACCCCGATTTCAATTGATCCCGCCCATTTCGTGACTATTTTATCCAATTTCACCTCAAACAATTCATTTGGTCTCAAAGGCCTCGATGTTAAGACAACACCATTATTAAAGTCATCTATAGCGCTGAAAATGGTACATTTATTTAATGTTTTAGTTAATAACTGGAATACGAAATATTAGCAAAATTAAAGCAAGAATTAAATTATCGTAATTACTTCGGTCGATGAGCTGTGCGACCATTATTAATTACGTCTGCACGAGTACCGCAGCATGGATGAAACATTAATCTATCTATAGGCTCTTCTATTTCGCCTGCTTCTGTAATTTTTGCAAAAATAAAAAATAGTAAAAAATTTTGTAATAATAAAAATGTAAATGTTTTTCAAGTAATTAAAGAGTAAAATTTTCTATATAAAAACACAGAATTAATGCAAGATAAAACTTTTTTAGTCGTTATTTTTTAGCACAAATACTAAAATGTAAATATTTAATTGCAAAAAATTAATGTTAAAACCAACCACTAATAATCTGTAACTGTAACGTGTTTCTTCTAGTAACAAGATTTTGTTCCTCTCTTTCATCGCGATCCACAATCGTAACTTTAACAGTCATCCCGTATAAATCTATGACGCCCCAGATTGCAGTAGTAACTTTGGCAGCAATACCCTGATCGAGGCCATTTATAAAGTAGTGGAGGTTGCCATTACTTTTTCTCATCATGCCCACTCGGTCGCCTTCCTATAAGGTGATCCCATTAATAATTTATTATGTAAGATTATGTAAGATAATTCAAGCCAAAATAAAGATTTTATTTTTATAGAGAAAAAAATAACATTATACATGTTTGGAATATATTAATTAATTTAACTTTTCAATAGTAAGTAAAATTAAAAAATATATTGAATAGAGAAAGATGATAATAATAATAATAATAACTTGTGAGATAAAGAGATTAATCGAATCTATAATGACTTACGCGAAGTTCGTCTAAGTTGAATTCACCATATTCGCGTTGTGTACCTTTTCCATTGGTCAAAATACCACAGCCGGACATCATAGTAGTTCCAGAGCGCATATTCGTCATTGTAGCTGGAAATTCTAAGGCAGTTGGACTATGTGTTGTGACTCCCACTTCGATACTACCAGACCATTTATCAACTAGTCTGTCTATTCGAATCTGATGAAAAATCATAAAATGATTTTAAACAAACAGTTAAAAAATCTGTATTGAATTTATATTAGTTTTCAAATGCATACTTCAAACAATTCATTATCTCGTAGAGACCTGTGAGTCATTACTACTCCATTATTAAACTCATCCAAAGGCCTTCTTCTTTCTGCTGTGCGAGCATTATTAGATAATTTAACAAGAGAACCTACTCTCTCATGAAACCTTAATCGGTCCTCTCTTATAGCTGCTAAGCTTGGATTTTTAGGTAAAATATTATGATTGACATTTAAATTAGCTACTAGATTTGTGGTTGAAGAGCTGGCAGCCTCATCCATAGTATAATCATTGTTAATTTCTATTTGATGATTCGTAGGTTCTTCATTACAACAACTTGTTGGAGCATTGGGTGGTCGCACTGCTGTTACTTGAATACAATTTCCATACAAGTTAATTACTGCGTAAACTCGAGATGGAATACCAGTTGCTGCTATTCCTTGAGGTGTGCCATTAATGTAAAAGACAAGTTCCCCCTATAAGAAATCAATAAATTTTTTAAATACAGTCGATGCTAGTGGAAATGACAATCAACAATAATTCTTTTCAACTTCAAGCCTAACCTTTGATGTTCGACACACTCCAAGAGTATTCCCTTCATCCAAAGTACTTAGATCTGATCCATATAATTCTAATATAGGTTCTCCATCATGTACAATGCTGGATCCAGTCATGATCCAAGATCCATGTCGCAGTCCTGTAGCTGAGGCTGGTAAACTGGTGTTATCTGGATCACAAGCAGTTACTCCAATTTCTATACTTCCACTCCAAATCATCATCTGTAGAAATCATTAAAATAAAATATTAATAAGTCTAAAATTTATAGTCATTTATAGTTGATGTGTGACTTTAAAGATATTATAAAATAATGAAAGTTAATATTAAACAACTATTGAATAATTAATTAATATGTCGAATGATTGTTTAAAATTAATCAATTCAAATAAATCAAAATAATGATCAGTTTATCATATATATATATATATATATATAAATTGTTATGTCCATCAAACTCGGTAACAATATTTATATTGTATTATAATCTTTGACAAAAATCAATGCAATTAAAAACTAGCTATATCTGGAAATATTTGGATGAATCTGAATAAAGAAATTATATTAATTTAACTAACTTTACCCAAATCAAGATATATATATTCTTATAGATAAAATATAAAACAATTGTACTACAGATACTTAGTTTGTAAGAGGTCAAAGAAATTAACATTTTCTCCACATCAGTTGCTATCTATAAAAAGCTCCAATGCAGAGTTCATCATAACACTAACCTATGAATGCAGACATAAAAAGAATTGATTTTTTTATGTTCATCTTTATAGATGAGTAAGGTGTAAGTGCAGAACCCAATGCAGTTAGCGAAGTAGTTTTCTTACATCATTAATTTAGAACTCCCAATTAGTACCATTTTTATTCTGACCCATTTACAAATTAAATATATAACTAAATGTTTGCCAATAAATATATAAATATAAAACAATCATCAGATGAAATTCAAATCATCATCCAAAAATACAAATAAAAATCTGCAATTCCAGTGATAAAGATTAAAGGAGAATAGTAAATAAAAACAGTGAGCAGCAGAAAATAAAAATAAAAAACAGGGAAGCCATATGAGCCAAACTACTTAAAAACAACAACAGAACCTACCTTCTTGTCTATGCAAACCTGAAAGACTTCATCGTCCCTCAGTGGCTCGGCACTAAACACCAGGCCGTAATTGTACTCGGTGACGTTCCTCACTGCCGTGCACTGGTTATTCTCAAGGTTTACGCGGGTGCCGCATTTTCTGTGGAACAGCACCATTCTCTCCTGCTCCGTTTTTCTCAGTCTCTGCACTCTCCCGTGTGTTCAATAGTGCCTGTCCCTCCCTTGGATGTATGCATGCAGCGATAAAACTACGTTGACAACGACAATCAGGAAAAGCAGACGGACAACCAGGACTCGAGTAGCCGTCGTCGTTATCCCCTGTTTTTTTTATTTATATATACAGAAACGAAGAGAGAGAGAGAGAGAGAGACAGAAAGAGATTGGCGCGCGCACAGCGGACAGCCGCGGACACTCGTGCAGCCTCGTCGACGCGAGTCGCGACTTCGAGAGCAAGTATAATAGGTGCGTGCTGCTGCAGTCGCTCCGATATTTCGCTCCGGCAAACAAATGTCATGTATATAGGTATGCGCATTCGGTATATGTCCCTAGAATGATGGTAACATTTTAACCACTAAGTTATCTTGGGGCTTGGATATAAACATTATAAACATGTCGAAACGTGTACAAACCTTAGAAAGTCGTAGCAAATTTGTGCTTCGTGGGAACTTATGGGAAGAGAGTATTCTAGGGATGTTTGATACCACGTTAATATCGCGCAGGCAGCGAATTTTCCTTAAAAGATTTTTGATGATGTGGCGTAAAAGGAAATTTTGGTCTCGAGATAAAAAAAAAAGGTAGTCACTGTAAGTAATTACTTATGCTTTTGTGTTTTTTTTATTATTGTTGCGAGTGCTTTCATTGTTAAATTCATTATTTCAGTTTTTTCCGTTAAAGAAGTGGTTCGAATACCAGTTTTTCAAACTTCGTATTCATATTCAAAAAAATGATGCAGATTAGTCCAAATTTTTTTGATTTTGTAGAAAATTTATTGTAAGTATATTTATCATCTTGTGTTTTATGATTTATTTTGACATATTAGATATTATAAAACTTATCTACTGTTTTCTAAAAACATAAAATTCCAAATTTGAGACTAAAACAATTTAAAAATTATTTCTGTAGCTCATTTAGCTACTGTCAGAGATTTGTAGATTTCTTACATAATAATTTTTGACAACCTTTGAAGTGATACTTAATGGAAATACAATATTTTGTATCATCAAAAGATCTTTATGGGCACTTTAAAATCACAATTTTAAATAAAAAATATATATTATTAATACTTCTAGTGTAACTATAGGTGTAAATGAGGTAATTAAATAGATACAAAGTGAATATTTTGTTAAAAAATAACTGTCTTTATTAATATAAATTTTTTTCAATTACTATTCTTCGTCTTCGTCATTAAATGATAATAATGTTTTCGTTGGTTTTAATTTTTTCTTCTTTTTAACTTCTTTTGGATTTGAAGACTCGGCTGAACTTGCATCTGTCGTATCTTTTTTCCTTTTAAATATTACCCTTTCTGATAAATCGGCTTTATCAATTGCTTTTACTACAAATAACAAATGGTTGATTATAGTTGATTATAATAAATTAATTATTCTAATACTCTTTAGAACATACCTGCTTTTATCGCTCTTGCATATAAATCTGCTTCTTCTTCTGTCAAATCACCTGATTTCATAACAACAACAACAGGTTTTTCGTCATCTCGATCTTCACAATCATCATCAAGTATCTTGGGTAATTCTTCTTTCTTCAAAAATAAAAAAAATTATTTTATATTAGAGAAAATTTATTTATTATACAATTTCTATATGTATGTTTTACTACAAATTTATATCTTCAAATATTACCTTTGTGTCAACACTAGGTCCTTCAACATAACCAGCTTGTTGCTTGAATCTTGTTAAAAAAGCTGGCTCTGCTGGTTTTACATAGTTAATATTGTGTTTTTTCTTTGAATTCATATTTTAACTAATGTTTATAGTTTATAACCTTAAAATTCAATGTCTTGCTCCTCTCAAAAAGTAAACACTGAACTGGGGAGTAAGGCAACTTACATTGGCATCCAGCTATGATCCTATATACATTATAGCTATAGTGGCTACTAGCTACAATTCGCTGTATTTAAAATAATAGAACTTAGTTGATAATGCAGGGAATTTCATTTAAAAAACAAGAATTTTTTTTAAAGAAGCATTGTAAAATCAATTTGTATTACTTAAATTATTAAATTTCAATTTAAATTATCAAAAATATTTATTTAATAGGTACGAAACTCTATATAGTTACTGCCTACTCTGAGACTACTGAGAAAATTTGAGTAATTTTGTTATATTATTAATTCTTTTTTGTGATTTATTCAGATATATTTTCTAGGTATACCTTGACATCGAAATGTACCTTCCAAAAACAGAATTTCATATAGAAATAGAAGTCGTTGAGATACACCTGAATATCTAAAAGTACCGTCCGAACACGAAACTTTCTGTAGAATTCGTCCAGGTACACCTCCAAAAGCACCGTCCGAACTTGGAAGATTTCTGCAGGAAGTTTCCTTTTTGAATCCTACCTTTTGAGTTGCAGATGTTCCTATACAGTTCTTGTAGTTGTCTATATAGGTACACCTCGCATCGAAATGTACATTCCAAACACAAAACTTAATAGGTTATAAACTTTTATATATTTTTCTTGTATCACTACGTTTCAGAAATCGAAAATATTATAACCGATAATAAAAAATAATAACCGACAATAAAAGTTAAATAAACCTATAATAAAAAATTATATCAGTTATAAACTTTCATACACATTTCCAATTCCAGTCTTTATAAACTGTTAAAGCGGTTATACTCCGTTATAAACTGTTATAAACTCTTATAAACTTTTCATCAGCGTTTATTTTTTCTCGTTATAGTACAAGTCTTACCGTAAATGACTACTTATTACGGCGTTCAAACTTTCGTAGGGATTGCTGGAAACTACAGATGGAAATCGGTGGAAACTGCTTGCTAATGTGTTGAATAAACATTTAAATTCTTGAAAAAAATTAAAACACTTTTGTAAATATTTAATTCCTATATCGATTAGCTCTTTGGAATTCCTTTTTATTTTATATAATTCAATCGCCACACCTATAGGTTTTATTTCTGCTTCATGTTTCTTAAGGTTGAATGACACGTATGACTGTACCGAAAATTAGTCTTTTACTAAATCTGTAATAATTAAGCATGTAAGGTGTTTTTTTAATTTTTAGCTGAGTAGGAATGTAAAATATGCTTAAGTAAATGATATAACTCTTATAAAACTTTAATTATAGGAAAATAAAATAAATTTAACTAGATTTTAGCATTAAAGATTTTGCTGCACTATGTGTGCATTATACACATAGTCAACACATTTTTATTTTTCACCCATTTTAATTTTTGCTATAAAAATGCCTCATTAATTAATTATTGCAGATTTTGTAAAAGACTAACTTGCGGCACAGATTGTACGTGCGATTCCACCTTAAATGATTTCCAATTGAACTTTGGAAC